>JAKTRH010000080.1:0-65869 GCA_030579575.1 Sporopachydermia lactativora
TAGTAATAGTAATAGTAATAGTAATAGTAATAGTAATAGTAATAGTAATAGTAATAGTAATAGTAATAGTAATAGTAATAGTAATAGTAATAGTAATAGTAATAGTAATAGTAATAGTAATGGAATATCAATAGATTGAAGTAACGTAACTTATAACTGAATTTGATTTACTAGAGGAACTGGTAATTCATATTTCCATATCAATATTTGTATAGAAAATAATTTAAATATCTCTATATGATAGAAAAGATATATTAATATGGGAATATAGGAGTAATTAATATGAGAATATAGAAATGTGAGATTTGAGATTTGACATTTTAAGGTGAGAAAATGTCAATTATGAGTTGAAAGGAATCGTTTTTAGTACCATTTGAATGTCTTATAATTCAACTTTTTCAATCAGAGAATTCAAAGGTAACAAATCATTCATTATTATCGTTATTTTTACTACTTTCACTACTTTTTTTACCCATTTTTTACCCATTTTTTCTTCTCACTTTTTCACTCATAAAATTCGAAATTTTCATTTAAAATTTCACTTCCAAATTTCGGAGACGATATCCATTTATCATCTCCGCTCTTCCTGACCTATCTTCTCCGCAATCCTCTCACCCTTCCGTTATCTTTCCGAACATGAAAACAATCCGATTCCGCTTTGTGCCGAGAATTTCGGCTTTCCCCGTTCCAAATTACACAAACAAATTTAACGGAATTATTCCACTTTTGTGTCATGAAGAAAGAACCGAAATTAGCCGTCGCTCAACGGCATTTCCGAGCTTTGCCGTTCATTTACTCTCAATTACCTCCGCCATTTACATTCCGATCAATTGCCGATCCCGAATGTGAATTCCACAAATGGAAACGCCGAAGTGGCTCAGCCGGTGGCTCAGCCGGTGGCCCAACTTTAACGCCACAATTACCACCAAATTTAGTAGATGACACAAACTTTTATTACTCCCAACAAATATCTGATGACTCACTTTATTCCCAAATATGCTATTTTAGGTCACTTGCGCCACATTCAGACCTGCTTTTCGACCAATTAGGAAGAAAGTTTTGCCGCGACGCCACATTCTACAACGCTAAAATTAAACCGCTTTACCCGCCGAAGAATTTATCCGAGCTAAACCTTCTTTTAGCCACACTGGATTCCGTTATTCGGGATGAATTAAAATTTGCTTGCTTAGTTTATTATATTTTACTCGATTTCGGTAATAATAACGGTAAATACAAAGAGAATGCCGCTTCTGTGTACTCGAATTCTCGGTTAGAATCGGAATTTATACGTAAAAAGCGGAATTTAAATGTACAAAAATCAAAAATTCGGCTTTCCTACGGGGCCCGAATCCCGAAGGCACACCAAGAATTAATCCGAGCTTTTTATTTACTTGATAGATTTGATTCCGTTCCGGCTATAAGGTATTTGTGTAATCCGAATATTCGTCCCGAACCTGATTTACTTGAATTTGTATTACTTTTATTATCTGTGGCTCAGCTGTATACTATTTCCGGTAATTTGACTGTAAAGGGAAATGGGGCTGAAGGGTTTACTTCTGTGGCTGAGTCCGTGTATTTCCTAATTAGGAGTAAATGCCTCGCTCTGAATACCGAGGGTATCGTACAGGCTTATGTGGATAATTTAGTGGATTGCGGGTTTACCGTTGAGGCTTTGGAGTTTATTAAGAGTTTGGCTGTTGAAGAGGGGGCGAAGTTGTCCGAAAACGGCAATGTGGCGCAGTCTGTGGCGCAGAATAAATTCCGAAATCGGCTTTACAAAATTGTACGCCGAAGTATTGAAAATGAAGTGAGAATTGCCGTTTCGGATGTTAATAATACTACCACAAATTTCAAAACGGTATCGGGGAAAACTTTTGCCGAGATTTGTGCCGTTCCATTTGCCACAAAATGGAAATTTCGGCAAAATTGTATTTCACTCATTTCTGTACAACACCGATTATTACCGGAACAGGAACTCCGAAATATTTTTGTGGATATTATAAATGACACTTCCGATACCGAAGTTATCCGGATATGCCGAGATTTACTGCTTGTACGCTCATTGCATTCCAGGGTGATTAAAGCGGAAGACGTTAGAGAGTTTTTAAGTACCGATTCGGGCGGAACGGAGAAAATAGCGGGAGAAACGGATGTTTTCAGGGGGCAGGAACCGGAAAACTGCGCCTCCGCGGGTAACCAGAAACGGAAAGCGGGTTCTGTGATTGGGGCGGCTTATAAAAAGCGGAAGCTGACGCGGCGAATTGAGTTGAGTGACGTTGCGGCTTGGATGGAGAAATCTGAGAGTTATTAGGGGGAAAAGCGGGAAATTGTGGCTGAGAATGTGGCTGATAAATGTGGCGGAATAAGCCAAATTGGGAATAAAAAATCCGATTTTCAGCCAGGATTTCCCGATTTTTATATGCTTAAAAGAACGAAAAATGAAGAATAGAATGTGTATGAACAAATTAGCTGTGTAGAAAACAGAGGAATGATTAATTTGAGAGTGAATTAAGAGATATTAAGAGGAATTAAGAGGAATTATGAGATATTAGGAGGAATTTGTTATTAATAAGGAGTCATTAAGAGATATTATGAGATATTTAGTAGATATTACGGGAATATCAGTATGTTTTAGTAGGTTTTAGTAGTTAATAAGGAGTTAATAATAGGATATCAGTAGTTATTAGTAGTTCTTAATAGTTATTAGGAGTTATTGGGAGTTAATAAGCAGATATTAAGGAAATATTAAGAGATATTAGGAGATATTATAAGATATTATAAGCAAATATGAGTTATTAGTAGGAATAATAAAACTATTTAGTGTTCCAATTATCACATTTAGCAGTTGAGTTATTTCTACAAGTCCAGTTTATTCAGTTTATTGCAGGTATTCATTTAATTCGAATTATTCATTTTATTCCAAATATTCCAGATATTCCAGATATTCAGTTTGTTTCAGCTTATTTCAGTTTATTGGATTTCCAACGTCTTTTTATTCTTTTTATCCTCCTTCCTCTCTTTCTTCTCTTTCTTCTCTTTCTTCTTTTTCTTCTCTTTCTTTTTATTCTTTTTATTCCTTTTATTCTTTTTATTCTTTTTTATTCCCCTTCGTCGATTTCTTCTCTTTTTTATTGGTTTTTTATTGGTTTTTTCTGTTTTCTCCTTTTTTATTCGTTTTCTTCCTTTTCCTCCATTTCTTCCATTTCTTCTTTTTCTTCGTTTCATTCTTCTTATTCCTTTTATTTCCTTTATTCTTTTTATTTAGTTTCTTTTCTTCCAAGTTCAACACTTCTTCCTTTTTGTTATTTCTTTTGTTCTTTCCGTATTTCTTTTTTCGCTTTCCTTTCTTTTTCTTTCCTTATTTCATTCTTTCTACCGTTAATTCATTCAAATCATCCTTCAGTCTTTTTTCTCTTTTCTTTTTCTTTTTCTTTTCTTTCTTTTCTTTCTTTTCTTTCTTTTCTTTCTTTTCTTTCTTTTCTTTCTTTTCTTTCTTTTCTTTCTTTTCTTCTTCTTTCTTTCCTTTCTTTCCTTTCTTTCATTTCTTTCCTTCCTTTTCTCCTATTTTTCTTTGTTCCCTCTTTATTTCCTATCAATTTATTTTCCCTCCTTTATTCCTTTTCCTCTTTCTTCCTCTTTATTCCTTTTCCTCTTTCTTCCTCTTTACTCCTCCTTATTCCTCCTTATTCCTCTCCTACTACAATTCATATACTCCACGCCACCATAATTCACTACTGACTTCACAGAGTCAATCAAGACTTTAGAGGAATTCATTGAACTGCGGAAGGGAAAAAAAGAAACAAAATTCTCATACCATTTCCATTTAGTTATAAGGAATTTGCAGTAAATAACTGCATTCTTGAACTTCCAAGTAGGTAAATAATTGTAAACAGATTTACAGGGAGAGAAATCCTCATCATTGGGTATAAAAAACCTGTAGAGCTTGTAGAACTGTTTTTTATGAGAAGACTGTAGGAATACTTTGTTGTTTTACTTTTCCTCTTTGTTGTTTTACTTTTCCTCTTTATTGCTTTACTTTTCCTCTTTATCCTTTGTTATTTATTTCTGTTATTCCGTCTTTCCGTTTTCCATTTCCTTCTTTCCTTCTCTACTGTTAGAATCTTAAAAACCTTTCATCTATTTTCTTTTCTCCTTTCATTTCCATCTATTTTGTCTTCTCTTTTCTCCTTTTATTTCTCCTTTTACCTCTTTTACTTCTACCATAAATTCATTCATCTATTATCTATTCTACCGCTTCCTCTTTTCTCTTTCTTCTTCTTTCCTTCATCTACTTTTCCGTATCTCATTTGATTCCTTTTAAATCTCTCATAATTTCCCATAATTCTTATGAATTCTTTCATCTTTTTTTTTTTTTTTTTTTAATCTTTCCATCATTTCCATATAATTTCCCATAATTTATCCGTAATTTTCCATAATTTCCCATAAATTCTCTTAGCATTCCAATCAAATTTCACTTCTTCTTTCGTTCTTTTCCTCTAATTTTCCTATAATTTCCTGTCATTTCCTGTCATTTCCTACCTTTTCTTCATCTTTCCTATCATTTCCTATCATTTTCTATCATTTCCCTTCTTCTTCTCATACTTTCCCTCATACTTTTCCTCATCTTTTCCCCCAAATTTCTATCATTTGGTTCCAAAATTCTCATTTTTTCTCTTTTTATTTCCATTTTTCCATCATTTTTCGGAACTATCGGAACATCGGAAGTTCCACAAAGCAGAAATGCCGAGAAATATTTAGAAACTTACAGTATTTTTTTGTAGAATTTTGAGATTTCGAAAATCGGCCGAACTTTCGGTATGTGGAAAACCCAAAGAGGCTCAGCGGGGGCTCAGCGGGGGCTCAGCGGAGGCTCAGTTGGAGGCTCAGAGCGTAAATTCTTCCTAAATATCAACTTTTCCTATCATTTCCACTATATTCCCACTATATTCCCACCAATTTTGCTCTTATTTCGGGTTATTTCTGTCAGATTTTCATGTTTTCCCATTATTTCCCCTCATTTCTATCATATTTTCAACAATTTCCACCATATTTCTTAATCTTAATGACAAAATTCCTATAGTTTGCATCATAAAATCGCATTATTTCCACTATAATCCCATATTTTCCGGGATATTTGTATAGTTTCCACTGTTTTATCTCTAATATAGTCCCTTTTCCTCCAACTTTCCATCTAATTCCCATCATTTCTACTACATTTCCATAATCTTTCCTATAATTTCTTCATATTCCCTATGGTTTCTATCATCTTTACACCATATTTTCTATGATTTCCACCGTATTATTATAATTTCCTCACATTTCTTCCCGTTTTAATCATCTTTTCATCACTTTTCCAATGCTTTCCATCATATTTCTTGTAATTTCCTATCATTTCTTCTCCTTTCCACCATCTTTTGTATGATTTACTATTATTTCCTATGATTTCCACCATATTTCCTATGATTTTCGCCATATTTCTATTATTTTCTCCAATTTCCACCATTTTTGCTATGATTTTCAATCATTTCCACCATATTTCCTATCATTTCCTTTCATTTCCCCTCACTTCCACCACATTTCCATCATATTTCTTATGATTTCCACGACTTTCCTACAATTTCCTGTAATTTCCACCATCTTTTGTATCATTTCCTCCAAATTTCACCATCTTTCCTATCATTTCCACCATTATCTCTATGGTTTTCACTTCTTTCCACCATCTTTTATATCATTTCCTATGATTTGCATCATCTTTCCTATAATTTCCACCATATTTAGTATAGTTTCTATCATTTTTCTTATAAATTCTTCTCATTTTCACCATATTTCCTATGATTTCCTATGATTTCCATCATATTTCCTATCATTTCTACCATATTTCCTATGATTTCCATCATATTTCCTATAATTTCCCATCATTTCCACCATATTTCCTCTCATTTCCACTGCATTTCATGTCATGTCGTAGAATTGCTAATAATTTCCTATGATTTTCACCATATTCCATATAATTTCTTCTAATTACCCCTCATTTCCCCTCATTTCCCCTCCTACCTCTTCCTCCCCCCACTTTGATGCCCATTCTGACCCCGAAACCCCGAATTAAACCCCAATAACTCATTTATACCCCCAACCCAGTCATATTCGCTCTTTGCTACACACCAAATCCCAATCTCCGCCCCTGTGCCCTGCGAAAGCTGAGCCCCCGCTATTTGTGTATAAAACCCTCCGGCCTCATTCATTACCCGAATTTCATCCCCCGCCGCTAAATCCGTCACCGCTTTTCCGTCTATACTCATCTTTACCGTCCGGCCTCGGGAGGATCCGGCAACTCTTACGTCTATATGGGATCTACTAGGGATTACTAATGGACGGAAAGACAGAGATCTCGGGCAAATAGGCGTCAGAAGTATACAGGAGACAAGTGGGTGTACTATGGATCCTCCAGCTGATAGGGAATAAGCTGTAGAACCAGTCGGAGTGGAGATTACTATACCGTCGGCAGTTGTGCGGGTTAGAAAGTGGTTATCTACAAATATATCTAGGGTTGTGAGGTGTGGCAGGGCGCCTCTATGGAGGGATACGTCGTTCATGGCGTGGAAGGTGTGGGGGGATCCTGAGGTTTGGATTGAGTGAGTTTTTTGTTGGAAGTAGGAGATGGAGAAGTCGGACGGCGGGAATGCCGAGGCGGAATCTGACGGAGGCTGAGAAGCGGAATAAGCGGAAGAAGCCGAATAAGTAGAATTTTCCGAATTTGCCGAATTTGTTGGGAATTCCGAAAATGCCGAAAAAGCCGAGAATTCAGAAATTTGAGTCGAATCTGAAGAATTTGTCAAATTTGCCGAGGATTTCGGGAATTCCGAAAATGCCGAGTTTGCCGAAGATGTTGGGAATTCGGAAATTTGGGCCGATTGGGCAGAATTTGCCGAATTTTCCGAATTTGCCGAACTTCCGAAACTTCCCGAATTTCCCAAATTTCCCTTATTTTCCGTCCCGATTCCTTCATTTTGTGTCTTCCGTCCCGCTTCCCATCCCACGCCACGATTTTCACTTTTCAGCCCCCCTGCTGCGCCACGCGGATGAATATGGCATTGCAGCCTCATTCTATTCAACACCCGAGCCCGAGATGTGTACACATTTTCAAACGCGGCCACGTGATCGCGGAAGTCAAACGGTAATAAAAACCCGAGAGTTCCTAAAGAGAACGACAGAATAGGCGGAACAGTTTCCTTTGCAAACAGCGAAGCCGCGGCTAGAATTGTACCATCTCCGCCGAGGGTTACAATAAGGTCCGTTACTCGGTTAATACAATCTCTGGGTCCCGTATAGAGGGTTATTGAGCGGGGCAGAGACGGTAAAAGCGGGGTAATTTCCGATGGTATTTCTTCATCTACTATGACGTTAATATGAGGGTGATTTTCGGTTAGGTAATCAATAAATTGTAACATAGCGGCTGTCACATGCTGTTGATGGGGTTTTCTGATGATGTAAACATTTTGTAACGGCTCTTCCGTCCATAGCAAAGTGTGGAGTTTTGAATTGTGGATGGGTGAGTATTCCGGGTAGATTCGGGGTCGGAGTTCGGAAGCGGAGCGGACTGTGAGGGTTGGTGGCTGTGGGGCGGAAGTCGAGAGGGTTCGGAGTTGGCTGAAGTTGGGGAGTTGAGTGAGTTGAGTGAGTCGAGTGAGGGGAGTGAAGTGTTGAGTGTGGCTGATGTTCCAGTTATAGGTTTTAATGTGGCTTAGCCGGGTTAAAGCGGAAGAGCAACGGAGTCTGCGCATTATGAGGAGGATGTGGCTTAGCGGTTGGCGGTTGTCGGAGGTTGTCGGGGTTGTCGGGAGGCAACCGGGCGGCGGATCAGCGGTTGAGGATGATTTGCGGCTTTTGTAACTTCAATTTTCCTTAAACGGCAACACTGTGGCTTTTTGTGGCTTTGTGGAGCTAATTGTGGCTTTGTGTAACTTTCTTTACCCTTTTGTGGCTTTGTCTGAGCTTATTTGTAATCAATTGAAACCAATTGTTGGTTCCGCTTTACACTTTTGTGGTTTAATTAGCGGCACAATCACACTTGTTTGATAAGTTTTGTGTAACAAATAATCGGATGATCCGAGGAGCGGAAAAGCCGAGCAATAGAAAATCAAAAACCCCGTTTAGAAGTATCCAAAAAGAATATATGAAATATAGTCTTTAATATAGAAGAAATATGCAGAAATAAACAGAAATTATACAGGAATTACAAGGAAATATCAAAGATATATCAAAGAAATACCGAAGAAAAAAAAGCAACGAGAATTGCAAGTAAATAAGGGTAGAAAATGAGATGAAATAAAACCTAATCAACCGGAACGGATGAAAGAAAAAATATAGGAAAATATAAACAAGGAGGGAAATCGGGGAAAATCGGATAAAATGTGAAAAGATGCGGGGAGAAATCGGAGAAATCCGGTGGTAGTAAATAGTAGTAATAATGAGGTTTTTCCCAGTTAATTTGTCGGAAATACAAATAGAAAGTTCGGCAGATGGGTGAGAAGACCCGAATGTTCGGATGAGGAGATTTCGGGATGATTTTAACTGTGGCTGAGCGGGAAAAAGCGGGGTGGCGTGAGAAGTGGGGGTTGAGAATAGCGGAGACGATAGTTCTGAAAGCGGAGATTATATCGAGAAGCTTGAAGGAGAAAACGGAGAAGATATATGGAATATTGCGGGGGTCCAGAAAGATGTGAAAAATCTCCCACAGAAGCTGAGAGGGGCAAAATGGTTATACAGGGGTATTTTCCTGTGTGGTATAAACAGGATTAAATGTTGTATAATACTGCCTGGATAGAAATTCGTGAGAATAGTGAGTTACAGACTACTATGAAGGGGAGATTGGCTGAGTTTGAGCCTGATCCTCTGGCTAAATGGGCAACTGACTGTAATATGAATATCCTGGTATATTACTAGGATCTATTTAGTTTTATAAAATGCCGAAGATATTAAAATTCCGGCAGTTTTACATCGAATAATTCGATTCTAATTCCTCGGAGATCTGCCTGAACTTCACATCTCCTCACATCCTTGCTACTTCACGTCTCACTCCGACTGTCCCACATTTTCCGATTACATCAACACAAAGACCTTCGGCATTTCCACTAAATTCCGACTTTCACATGAACTCCCCGCGATTCACCGATTCGGCGGAGAAGTAAAGCCGTTTCACTATAAATCAAAGAAACTACAATCTAGGCAAACTTTGCGGGCCTTCTAATTGCCGACAAACCCCTGAAAGCCGTTCTAGCTATCCCGATTACGGTCAACACCGCTGCCTCCGTACTATTTCCGTACTTGCCGCAGATCAACAGTTTTTTTCTCCATATCTGTGCGGCTGAATCGAATATCCTGGTGGCGGCAGGAGGTGACAGTGTATTTGCTACTGACTTTGTAGTAAACGTTTAGTGAATGTGATAAAGCTATTACATATTTTATACGACTAGTATTCCTGTAGATTTGCTCAAGTAAGAGATTTCTTGTTCTTTTCTTTAAATCGCGCATTTGATGCGCTTCAGTTCCGGTTGTTCCGGCCCAGTCTGGAGAAAGAAATTTAATAATTACTTTTTCATTTGTACGTAATGTAGTGAAAAGTGCCTTGCCCCGCTTCCTGCATCCTGTGTGTCACTGCAGTTTTTGTTAGCGCCCTGTTAGTGTGCCCGATTAGGAGTCGAAGTTTAACGTTTGTGGGGAACTGTACAGTACTTGTAAGAATTACGTACATGTCTGTAGGCAGTTATTTTCAAAATCTGACAATTCTCTCACGTTAATAATATGGATAATATGGTAAATTCGCAGATTATCAGATAAGTCCGCACTAGCAGCTGAGATATTAGTAATTGACACTAGCATATAGGGTTTGCAGAATCGGAACCCTTGCGTGTAGTTTTCGCACTAGCTTAGTGATACGTATTGATGCCATACAGTGACACCGCATGATACTACATACTCACATTCTACCACACAAATCACTGCAAAAAAAAAAAGCTCAATAGGCGTTCTAGACACCTCCAGCAAACCAGTAAATAAGCTGGAAATACCGCATTTTGCACTTTCAGCCCTTCAACCCCAATCTTTTCTGCCGATTCTGCCGTTGCAGGCGTCCAATTTAACCTTTAAGCTCCCCAAAGTTCGTATCAACTTTAATCTCCGAGACGCAAACCCTAATTTTCGGCAAGGGTAAAACCGTATAAATAAATAATCTTCCGATCCCAACCGACGCTGACACAGGAAAGTGACATGACAGTTTCTATTTCACTGCCTGACTGACACGCAGTGACACCGCATTAATTAGCCTCATTTCCCATAACGCTTCAACGCCACAACGCCACATCAAAATGCCGATAAAAGCCGCCGTTCCTCCGACGTTCCGCCACCCGGAACTCTCCACAAACCTGTGCGACGCTCGCCTGCAGGATGTAGTGATTGAAATGCCGATGGTGCGATCTTTGAACGTCCCGTCTTGCGATTTAGTGGCGCGTACAAACAGCACTCGGCTGCTACAAACGGTAATTGAAGCCGGAAGCCACAAAAGTCGAAATGAGGCTTCAGTGGCTCAGTCCCAACAATCGCAATCGCAACCAACACAAACATCAAAAGGGGCAACTTCAGACCCAGAAACGGAATCCAGTGGCGCAGCAGCTTCTCCTTCTATTTCGGCCACCTCAGCCACATCAGCCACAAGTCCTAATTCAGCATCGTCAGCCACATCAGCCACAACCTCAAACTCTGATTCAGCCACCACAACTTCCCCTTTCAACTCAGCCACAGTCTACGAAGCCGCCACAAGCTACTGGACGGCCCACCGAGCCGACCCGGCAGCCCCGGCAACGTTCCTTCAGCTCCGCCGATCCTACGAAACATTACTCGATTTGGTGCACCGCCCGCAAGGAGCCGTCTGTTTTGTTTTTTGGGAACTCTGGGACGGGATTGCCATGAAGCTGATTGACATTGTCGGTGTTTCCGCTCTTGTGGCAGCCACCGCGGGTCGGCTGTTCCGCCCGGCTGGAGATTCGGCTGTGTATATTACGGCGTATGAGCGGGAGGAGTTGCGAAGTCGGCGGCGTGAAGGAGTTGAAGTGGCGCAGCAGACGGATTTGGAAATATCTGAATGTGTAAAGCCACAAACTGCGCCACAGACTGCGCCACAATCCTCGGCAATCACGGGATCTTTAGCCACACTTACCGAATACAATCCATACACCACAAATCGATCAGCTAAGCCACCTTCGGCCCCAGAAGACCCGCTCACTATCATCCGACGGAATAACCGACAGCAGGAGTCGCTGGTGCTCACAAACTACTTTTACCCGGACCGGAATCTCGCGGCAAATCACATAATGAACCCTGTGAGGCGGCAGGGGAGCACCGGGAGTACAAAAAGTAGTCCCGGGTGGCTTCCCGATGAGCCACCGGAGGTTTCCGCGTCGGATCTCCCGACTTATCTCGGCTTGGAGCCCCGGACCGATTTTACCGAGTTTGCCGAGTTCCCAGGGCTGCCACAGTTTAGTGGCGAGTTGAAACGGAGTGCCGAGATGAGTGGCGCAGCCAAAGGAGGCGCAGCAGAGCCCCGGAAACGGATTGACATTCGGCAGTCGATTCGGGCTATGGAAGAGTGAAAAAGAAAACATTCGGAACGGGATATAGGAAATGTATAATAAACGTATGGGACTGGATATAATGAGGTGTGTGGCGTAATGAAGTTAATGGGTGGCTTAGCCACAGTAGATTTACGTATTAGGAAACGGTAAAGTATGGAAATAGAAAACACCCTATTAAATTGTACAAATATAGATATAATAACTGTTGTGGTTCGAAACTCAGCCACATTTTCACTAAACTTTCCATTCCAAACAGGGAAATCAGCCACAGGGTTGCCGATATTGGTAAGAATATTCCGATAGACAGGTGGCTGGGTCTGACTAACAACTGCGCCACAATCTCAGCCACATTTTCAGCCACAACTGCGCCCCCTACGCCACCTCACTCTCCTCCCCTCTCCCCCTAACTATCCTTCTTAACCTCCTCTTCATCATAAAACTCATCCTCCCGCACCACAGCCTCATCCCGTGCCTTCTGAGACCCGCCACGCGTATCCTTAGCCTCCGCCAAATCCTCCTCCGCATCCCCAACATCCTCGGCATCCCGCGGAACATCCTGCAACTGCACACTGGGACAAAACTTCGTATGCGACAAATTCTCAAACACCTGCGTAAGTATCTTATCTAAAAACTCAGGAGAATTCGCATTGTGCATATTAGAAGGCCGCACATCCAGCTTATAATCCGGGCAATAATACTCATAGTAATCGTTATACGGCAAATCCGGCCCTAATATCTCGTTATTCAGAATCCCAGTCTCAAACGTCCATGTTCGGGATACATTTCTCATAGTATAACCTCCGCCTCCTACTACCATCATTGGAATACCGAAAGATCGTACAAAATTTACACAATTCGCATGGCCTTTCATACTCAAATTGAAACATCCGAGCCGATCTCCGGAAAGCGAATCTCCTCCGCATTGTAATACTACCGCACTGGGCTGATACCACTCCATTATCTTGGATATTACTGGCTCAAAAACTGATTTATACGTTGCATCGTCTATACCGTCCCGAAGGGGTAAATTCACAGCATAATGCTTGCCCTTGCCGACTCCGATATCTCGGAGTTCCCCAGTTCCGGGGAAAAATTCACCATATTTGTGGAATGAGCACGTCATTACCCGATCAGTAGTATAAAAAGCTTCTTCTACTCCGTCTCCATGGTGAACGTCTATATCTATATATAAAACACGTGGATGGTACCGCAAAAGCTCGATAATCCCGAGCACAATATCGTTGAGATAGCAAAACCCGCTGGCTTCCGCTTTTTTAGCGTGGTGGAGTCCACCAGCGTAGTTTATAGCGATATCGCATTTCCCGCGATTCAGCCGAGCGGCGCCTTCCATCGATCCGCCCCCAGAGATCCCGCAGTACTCGAAAAGCCCGTCAAACACGGGGCAGTCGTCTCCGACGTTGAATTTCACCTGTTCCTTAGCGAACATGTCGATATTGTCCGGGGTAACTCGGGAAAGGAAATCAATGTATTCGTCGGTATGGAATTGGCACATTTCCTGTTTAGTGGCTGGTTTGGCTCTGTAGATCTCCATTTTCTTGTACAATCCGTAGTTCATGATCAGGGAATGGGCCATGCGGATTCTGTGGGGTTTCATAGGGTGTCCTGCGCCGTAAGCGTAGTTCCCGACGTCGGAATCGTAGAAATAGGCGACTCTGCGTTTGTCGGTTTTGTTGACTTTTATTTCCCCGAAGGGTTTCGCTTCGTACACCATTTTGACGGTTGGAACCGAGTAGCGAGGTTTGTGTTTGTGTTGAGTTGTCGGGTTATCGGGTTTCACCGGTGGCGCAGTGGATTGTGGCGCAGTGAAGAGCGGAACAGAAGACGGGAGAAATGCGGAAAAGTGGAAAAACTGCGATAACTGCCGAGAAGGAGAGGAGGGGCGGAGGGGTGGGAAATGGGACGCCTGAGAGGAGATGTGAGGTTGGTGGGAGGAGGAACAAAAATAGTACAAGTGTGGGAGTTTTCGGAGTGTTTAGGATCTACTTAGCCTTAAAACAACACTTTCATGCTTATAGGGTTATTTCAAGCATACCAGTGTACATCTGTGGGCCGTAGGTTCGCCGGTAGCCTCAGGTTAGCCGTCTTGCTCGGCTGATGGCTCGGTGAGCGCTGGATGCGAGATGAGACGTGAAGATCGCAGAAGGAGATGGCCAACTTACTATGAGCAATGAACGCAATTCCTTCCCTTATATATTTGATCGTACTCCTGATATAGTTAATACTATTCTCATATATTTCCTTCAGTTGTTTTTGCATTCTATCCACCGCTCTATCCGCCATTCTTGTGCATCACTTTATGCCCCTGGAATTATCCGATCACGTAATCACATATCTATACACATTAACAGTACAGAGAATCCGATAAATATTCAACTCCTCGAGGTTTTAACTCCCAATAACACACTATCTATTCCTTGGAGTATATTTTATCATATTCAACACATTCATCACCCTCTCAAAGTATCCAAAACTCATTTCGAATACCGGCAAAACCGTGAAAATCTCCCGATCTCACGTCTCCCCCCCGAGATCGCTATTTTTCACATGAATTCCTCGAATATTCCTCGTATTCTACTGTCTTTTTTCCCGTGAAATTTCGGCAAAACTCCCCTCTATCCGCTATCAAACTTCGCCTAGACCACCATGCTAGTTGTGCCGTCCATCACAAACACTGTCGGGTCCTCCGCTGGCCGACGGGGCAAGAAATCGGCTTCCTCTGCCTCATCCTCTGTCTCATCTTCTTCCTCATCTTCTCCCTCTCGGCACACCACAGCCCTTCAGCTCCTGTTCTGCATATGTGGTAAGTATCTCCTCGGAATAACTCCCGTCATAATTTCCGTTTTCCTTCCCGCTTCCTGCACTTTTCTAGCATTACTAACTCCACTAGGTATCTACGCATCGTTCTTATCATGGGGAATCCTGCAGGAAAGGATCTCTGCCGTCGGGTACGGGGCCGAGCACGAGGTTTTCCGGTCCCCGCTGATTACAAACACGATCCAGTCGCTATTTGCCTTCCTTCTTTCCGCGATTTATCTCGGAATAACCACTCGGCAGTCCTTCAAAGAGTCTATGAAAATTCCATTCAATTCCCGATCACGTAATCAGCTAATCCTCGTGGCTCTGTCACAGTCAGTCTCGTCGCCCCTGGGTTATTTTGCTATCGGTAAAGTGGACTATCTGGTGTTCCTGCTGGCCAAATCGTGTAAAATCCTGCCGGTTATTGCCGTGCATGTGCTGGTATATAGACGGAAATTCCCTGTAGCGAAATACTGCTTAGCTCTTATGATAACTGCCGGCGTGGTTATCTTCACTGTGAGCGGAGACGCGAAGGTCTCCTCTGGCTCCTCGGGGGTTTCCCCGTCTATCGGGTCCTCCTATTCGATGATCTCGGGTCTGCTGCTGCTGGCGGCTTCGCTGTTTCTTGACGGGCTTACAAACTCCACGCAGGACCAGCTATTCAAGTCAAATCGGAGCCTGACGGGGCCCCATTTGATGTGCGGGTTGAACGCTGTGGCTACGGTCATTACTGGAGCATATTTGATTACGTCATCGGCAATTACCCCAGATAATGAACTGACAGTGGGAATTCAGTTTATTCGGCGATATCCGCAGGTATTGAAGAATATTATTGCATATGCTGTTTTCGGGGCTGTGGGACAGCTGTTTATATTCTACACTTTGGCGCGGTTTGGCTCAGTTGTGCTGGTGACGATCACTGTGACGAGGAAGATGGTGTCGATGGTGCTGTCGGTTGTTTGGTTTGGCCACAGGCTGAGCTGGGTGCAGTGGCTTGGGGTGTTTTTGGTGTTTGGCGGTGTGGCAGCGGAAGCTGTGAAGACGAAGCCGAAGCCGACGCCGAAGGACGCTGAGGTTGTGGCTAAAGCTGAGGCTGAGGCTGAGGGACTTAACGGCCAACCCAGTGGCTCAAAAGAGACTCCTGTTGCCGTCACTTCCGCCCTTGAAACACCACAGAAATCTTATGCCCGGGAGGGTTTATAAATAGCGGATAAACCGAATTTAAAAAAGGGAGAGAAAGAGGAGTAAAGAAGAGAAATTGGGTAATATGACGGCTAGCTGGAGCTTCAGGCCTCTAGTTTTGGAATATTCACTATATAATGTTGTATGGTTATCATGGCTAGTCTATAACCCTTGGAAATCGTCATGTCGGCTCAGTTTTCGGCTCATAAATCCTTCGGCTGTTCCGTGCCGATCCCTGCAACTATATGCACATTTATGCATACTATGCAGCTAATACTGCATTGGCATCCCTCATTGGACGCTTACGTTCTTCCACAGTTTGCATTTCTAGCAGCCTGTTGCTAATTTCAGGCTCTAGAACAACTCAACTGCTATAAATACATTGGCAAAATGCTGCTTAAATACTCAACTACCAATATATAGACCAAACATTACAGTTAAAGCTATAAACACTACCTTTTCAATGTATCTCGTTGTCCTCCCCAAATTCCCATTACGTAATCTTTTATTATTACACAGCCCGTTCTTTTTCCGATCACGTCATCTTTTTCATCTCATCTGAAAAGCCACAGCCTCAACTCCGTCGGCTTCATCGGGTCGTCTCGGGCCTTCCGCCGGCTTTAAAACGGCAACTTCCATACCAACCAGAATGGCACTGCGGCCAAATTCTCAGCCGCAGAACACCGACAAATCCCAGCGCAAATTGGACGTCTCAGGCACGCGTCAAAACTACGGAACAATCAATCCGGAATTTTCCGCTTCCGCTTCCGCCTCGGCAACGGATACTTTTGTGGTACCACCAATATCCCGGGCATCAAACACACACAAAGACTCCTATTTGCGTCTCTCTGACCCCTCCAACCCCTCCAACCCCTCCAACCCCTCACTCCCCTCGGCCCACTCCGAACTATCCCGACTACTGCCGAAACCCTACCGCTACAACCCGAAAATGCCACGGATCCTCAGCAACTTCTGCTATAATTTCTCCCGCTGCTGCGTGCGCACCTCCATTCTTGCCCCGAAGGTCATCGTCTCCACTATTCTTGGCTGGTCTTTATACGCGGAAATATCTCTGTGTTTTGGTTTCTACTGGGGGAAGAACTCTTTGATGGTTCTTTTCGGCCTTTTAGCCGTCATTTTCTGCTTCCTCAGCTTCTTTGCGTACTTCCGCGTTGTTCTAGAAGGTCCTGGGTCCCCATGTGACTTCCCGGAACTTGATATAGGATCACAAATACGTTCCGAGACTGTAAACTGTACAAATTCCGATTATCCGAATGATTCCGAGGCCTCAGCCACTTTGCTAGCCACCGCAGCCGAGCCACAGTTTGCCCAGAAACTCCGAAACCCGCCACAATGCATGCGCGACTCCCTCACGGCCAAAGACAACGGAGCCCTGCGGTTCTGCAGTAAATGTAAATGCTGGAAACCAGACAGATGCCACCACTGTTCTGCTTGTAATAAATGCGTCCTACGAATGGACCACCACTGTCCCTGGTTTGCTGAGTGCGTTGGGTTTAGAAATCATAAGTATTTTGTCCAGTTTCTTGTTTACAGTGTTATATATGCTATATTGTGTTTTATACCGTCTTTCCTTACTATATTTGAATTTCTGGACACCCAGGAGTATCTCAATGGGTTTCTAGACTTGAAATGGGTGTTTCTGTTTGTTTTATCTATAGTATTTGGGCTTTCTGTCGCTATATTCACAGGGTATACCTGTTATATCTTGACGAAGAACCTCACGACGCTGGAAAGCATGGAACCGACTTTCTACCGTACTGTAGTCCCTACAGCGCATTATAGGTATAACAGAGCGCCTTCCAGACGCACAGTAGGCAATATATACGACGTTGGGTGGAAGAATAACGTGACGCAGGTTCTGGGGGAGAAATGGTATGAATGGTTGTTACCTGTGAAGCCTGGGAACTGTGATTCCAAGGGCAATTCGCAGTACTACTACGACGGGGTGCGGTGGCCTGTGAATGAGCAGGTTTACAAGGCTGTAGTGGCTGTCGGGAACGATGAGGCTGAGAAGTTGAATAAGCTGTGGGAGTATCAAAGGCGGATGCGGGGGGAGACGGGGGGCAACGAAGCCAGGGGAAGCAGGGGAAGTGTGGGAGTGAAGGGAGGAATATGAGGATTGGATAGTGGAGGATAAGGAGGAGAATTAAGGAGAGATATGGGAGGGAAAGGAAGAAGAAGAGGAAGAGGAAGAAAAGGCTGGGAATGGCGTATAGGACGGAAAAGGTGGAGTCAAAAGTGACTGCCGTTTGGATTCTGTCTAGTATAAACAGCAAATATGCCTTTTATGGGCCAAAAGTGTATAAAAAGTGTATAAAATCGTTGAAAATGTGCTGATGGAGCTCACAATCAGCCGGACATCGCGTCTCATCTCAGCGAATGGGGAGACTTCGCGTCTCACTGCATATGGCATTAGAATAACGAGCGATATCGCCTTTTCTACAGCAAATAAGACTCTGTTCTCGCGATAGCAGAATCTATAGTACATATAAGGAAAACCAAGGCGGGTATTTATTACAGTATAGTGTGTTCTGATGGGCTTTTGTAAGATGTATTCTATTCAATGTAACTCAACTGAGTTCTCTTTTCAGATGACGTAATCGGCAATGTGTGATTTTAAGAGAAGAGATGTGTGTGATGAGAAAAGCCAGTGAATGGAAAGGAACACGGCTGATACTGGGATCATAGGCTGGCCGCATTATTTGGTGAGTTAATATATTACAGAATTGGCGGAAATAGAGGGTAGAATAGTCGGAAACTGGCATAAAAACCGCTAGGAGGCTGAAGTTCTGATGAAAAGAGAGGAGAGAATGGAAAGAAGGGGTTTTTTCACAAATAACCAGGGCTCAAAAACTTCAGCAAAGATGAGGATACTTTTAGAGCAATTTTGAGCTTTTTAGGCAGCTATAGTGCTCATTAAACTACTCAGAAGTCCGCGATAAACTGCCATTTCTTTGACCGACTATATCTTCGGGTCTCCTCTCGTTTTATAATGCACCTGCATGCGTCGTGCATGACAGAGAAACAGCTATTAAATAGCTGAAATGCACGTTAAAAACTAGTAATCCCCGTCTATCTTGTATAATACCTAATTACAACTCTTCCCAATATGAATTCCAAAGATTCTGCCACCGATACCCACGATCGCCTGTATCCTATGGAAGTGCACTCATCTGATCAAATTCCAAATCGGGAAACCGTATTTTAACGTTTATCGGTACATGCATGTCTGCATACTCTCGCATATATCTGCATATGCCCGCATATTCCCGCATACAACTTGCATCTCATTGCATACTCTTCTCTCATTCAATGAGCTTTTCAACTATTCAATCAGATTAAACAGAATATATCCATGAATATTCAGCTTATTTCACTGAATTCTTATACAAATATCACATATTCTTACTCCTTATACCCCAGCACTACTCCTATTACCCCCGCGAAATGGTACGTGAAGCATATAAACTGGTTTCCTCCTATAGTATTATCTAAGCTCATTTAATACTATACTATAAACCTCTCACTATCATATTTCCAGTATACCCCACCTTTTCCTACTCTTTTCTTGACAAATTTACTAACAAACCCGCCATCTACAGGTTCTCCCCATAATAATCGGCCTTGGCGTTGCCGCAGCTGCCGTTGTGGCCCGTGCAGGACTCCGAGCTGCCGTTAGATATAAATTAGAGAAAGAAACTCTGAGTACTTTTGCTCAAGGAAAGAATTTCTACCTTGGAGGATTTGAGAATCCGATGACTCGTTCTGAGGCTCTGCGGATTTTAGGAATGGATAGCCCAGATTTAATTAGCAAACTGCGTAATGAAGAAGGGTTAAAAGTGCTTAAACAGCATCATAGAAGGATAATGCTGTTAAATCATCCAGATAAAGGAGGTTCCAAGTATCTGGCAATGAAGATAAATGAGGCGAAGGATTTATTAGAGAAAAAAGGTGGTTGGAGGTGAGAAGGAGGAAAAGGGAAGGCATAGTAGAGGTATAATTGGTAATATAGGGTACATAGAATTAATTGGTTTAACAGTTTATTGGTTTACTGGTTGGATTATCGAATTAAGGAGGCAACAAGGTTTATAGAGATTTCCCCCGTAGTGGAGACGGTAAGTAGCAGAGATTATCTGTATGATTTCTTCCTTGATTTAGAACTTTTGCTCAACGTTTCGCAGCAGGAAGTGCGCGTAGTGTGTGAGGATGCATTGAAATGATTGGCTCGGTCAGAGGATGAGATTCTAAAGAGCACTCAGAGCTCTGAAATATCTGAATCTTCTCGTAGTACTTCTGAATCTTTAGGAAGAAGAGAAAGGGGGAAATGGAGAAATTGGAAGGGATAAAAGGAAAAGGGGGAAATTTGTAGGATAAAGGAACCTCTATTGAACGTAGGAGATGTGTGGTATTTCTAAAAAGGTTCTCCTGGGCTGCAGGGTTAGAACTGGTAGTTTGATAAAGAATTGGTTGAGGATTGATCGTTAATTGATTGATAATTGATGAAAATGTATCCTATGAGTGCTGGGAAGATTGCTGTATTTTGCTATTCCTAGTGGAATTTCTGTTTGTCTATTTGGGCTGCTTGTTGAACAGAAATGGACGAAATTCGGCTTGAAATAGGCTTGAAATATGGTTAAATTTGGCGATAAAAGAGGAAGAGAATTGGGAATATATGATGGAAATGCTGAATGTTTCTAAGGTTGGTTGGTTGATTGTTCCCTACTCTGCTATCTTGGTTTTTGTTAGGAAGAAATCGAATATTTGATGGTTTAATTGAATTGGTGCATTGATTCGTATAAAAGTTGCAACTATTTAAAAAGTTATATGGCAAATTGAGCGGCACTGAATGAAATACTAAAGGAAATACTAAAAGAAATAAGGAAGATACCACCTAGAATACGAAATCCCATACTGGAATCCTAAAGCAACGGTATTAACCCGTGGACCATACAACCTACTAATACATTAAAAGCCATTTTCAAGGAAAAGCTTCATTTTACCCACAGGTTACTTTCACCTCACTGTCTTCTCCTAATCCTGAAGAATGCTGCTGGGAATCACTTTTATGCTGACTATTCCTCCGCTAGGCTCACAGATTGGAGATACGTGAATCTGGGGTTGTTCCAGTAGACATTTAGGGTGCACTAACAGCTCGGGTTTCCGTTGTTTTGACCCGCGAGTCAGGAATTTGATTTTATAATGGGATTTCCTACTTTCTCGGTCAAATCTACAAACTACGCTATAAGCTGACATTTATAGAGCTTGTTACTACCTGTATATACTATTCTTTACATTCAAATGAAGGTGTTTCAACCGTAAAAGAGAAGTATTAAAGAATTAAATAAAAAAGAAGTAAATATATAAATAAAAGAGTAGAAATATCAAAGAATTAAATGAAAAATATGATAATAAAAAAGAAAAAGAACTCCGAAACGGGGAATTGAACCCCGATCTGCCCGGTGAGAGCGGACCGTGCTAACCATTACACTATTTCGGATTATATTTTGAAATATCTAAACCGTGATACCATTGTTGCAGACCAACTAATATCTCATACAGGCCAATTAATAAAATTGCCTACTACTATTAACTGTTGCTCCCCGGTTTAGCTTTCTTTCTTCTTCACTACTCCTCTATCATATCCATTTCCAACACGTTCACCCTCCTCTTCTTCCCCACAGTATACATCTCATCACACCCCACATTTTCCCCCCTCTTACCGCTCTCTTTATTCTCCCACGATTTCCAACCTCGGCTCTCCTCTCATGGGCGTCCCATGTCCCGTCCCGCCGCGTCACTGAAACCCACCCCATATTTTTCACACTTTCGGCCCCGCTCGAATGCCGAAACAGCGGTATTCCCGAATTACCAACGGTTTTCTTTGTATTCCGCTGGTTTTTGCAAACTTCGGAAGTCGGGAAACGGAGCTTCGGTGGTTTTTGCATACTAAAAGCTGAAATTTGGACCGAAATCGACTACAAAATCGCTAGAAAATCGTCCTATAACTGCATTTCCTCTTACTATTTGGTCTACAAACTGATTCTCACTATCAAGGTATCATTTCTGTGTAATTCCGAGGTATTCGGAACTTTTTAGAGTTATTCCCGCTCCTCAGTATGCCGAGTGTCGCACAAAACCACTCCGCTGGCCCCGCACAGAAATTCCCGAAACCTGTGACTTGCAAACTGCACTTCACATCTCTCAACAGCCCCTTCGGATCCCGTTCCGGTTCAATAACGTCAATTCCGACCCCGATTACGGAGAAAATACCGGTAAACGACTCCGACACTGCCGAGATCTCTTCCGATCTTTTTGTAGAACTTTTCGGCTCTTCCGATAACTCAGAGGATGCAAAATTCATTGCAATCAAACCTTGCGGAAGTTTCCTGATATCTAAGTTTGTGTTATTCCGAGCTCGGTTATCGTACAAACTTGATTCCGCTTCTGTGTCAGTCCAGACCCCTTCAGGGGTTTTTCCGGGGGTTTATGCTGGCCAAAATTATGAACAGGCACTGGTTGCCCCGGTGAATCCCGTTAGTTTAGAGCACGTGGTAATCTCAGTACCGAGTTTCCGTTACACAGAATTAAAACAAAAGACACAAACAGAATTATTGCCGCTTTTGTTCCCTGGATTTACCGATTCTCCCACTCCCGCTTCCGCTTCCGCTTCCGCTCCGCTTATCCGTCAAGGAGAACTCTTCGAATTCATAGACGGAAGAGCCGAACTTTGTGAACCAATCCCGCAAGGAGTTTTTGTACCAAGTAAATCCCGTATAACGTTACTCAAACACGATAGACCCACAAACCCACAAGACGTTTTTGAAACTTCTCCGAGTACCCCGCAAACCCCGCAAACCCCGCTCAACCACCCCGCACCAGGAAGACCCATAGCGATTACAAACACGGCTTCGGATCAATTCACTGCCAACGGAACCCCAGTAGAGTACACAGACGCGGGTCCAGAACTCGCTGTAGCGCATTTTCTCGGCATAGACGACGCCGTTGCCGGAACGGAAGTTTCGGAAGCCGCTTTAACTGCCACAGAATTGAAAATCGAGCCGCTGGCAATTCCTGCCACAGAAGCCGTCTCGCTGTTCCCCGCTGGCAGTTCGGAAGACCCGGAAGCGCGCGGATATGTGAAAACGGAAGAATTGGCCCGATTGCGGTGTTTTGCCGGGGATTGGGTTGAAATCTCGGGTTCAAATGCCGATTGTGTTCGTAGTATTCGGCTTTTCCCGTTCCCAGAGCCGAGTAACTTCCGTTTTGATACTTTGTACATATCGCCTATTTTATTCCATAATATGAATTCGCCGGAAACGGTAACTGTGGCGCGGATCGACGGCTTAGCCGCTCCGACAGCTCGGGAAGTTGTGCTGGCGCGGGTGGCGTCGCCGATTTCGCTAGATAAAACATTCCAGCCGAGCTTTTTAGCCGGATTGAAATCGTATTTCCAGTCTCATCGCCGGATTTTGTGTTCCGGAGATATTATCCCCGTGCCTATAGATAGTATATTGGCCCGAACTGTGGCTGAGTCTTCGGAGAAAGCGGAGAAAGCGGAGAAAGCGGAAGGGCCGTCTATTCTGCCACAAGGGCGTTCGGATGCCGTTGCGTGGTTTCAAGTGACTCGGCTTGTTTGTGGGAACGGAGAAACTGCCGAAAGCGCAGAATGCGTCGGATGTGCCGTTGTAGACTCGACACAAACGCGGATGGTTCAATCTGGGGTTACAAATACTAAATTAGTGTCTACTTGTGTGCCATGGCAGGCGTACCTCGGAATGGATACTCAATTTGTATTCCGGTCGGGATTCCCGCACGCAGCTCGGCTTAGAAAGCTATTTGTGGCTTCTATCTCGGCCCGAAGTACTAAAATAGCTACAGGCATTCTACTCACTTCTACAACTCGCGGAACTGGGAAAGCTACTGCAGTATTGAATATAGCAGCGGAATTAGGCATCCCAGTATTTGATATCGACTGCTACAGCGTTCTGGGACCTTCCGATAGCAAAACAGTAGGAATGCTCCGAGGAAAATTAGAGAAAACGCGGGATTGCCGACCTGGGGTGATTTTACTACGTCATATCGATGCTTTCACTATGAAATCCGATCAAGACGGCAGAGAAAACTCGCTTTCTACACATCTCACTGCCATTATAACCGAACTAACACAAACAAGTAATCCAGGAGTCATTCTAACGGCAACGGCAAACGATTCGGATAAAATCTCGGAATCGGTTCGGTCCAAATTCAAGTTTGAAGTACCCGTCGCCGTCCCATGTGACGTGGAGCGGGCCGCGCTGTTCCGCTTTCTGGTGTCCGCCCCCCGGCCATGGGACACCGGGCACGAGGTGAGACCCGATGTTGCCATCACTGGTTTAGCACTACAATCGGCTGGATTAACCCCGAGTGATTTATCGGCAGTGGTAGCAAACACTAAAGCCGCGGCACGGGAAAGACTGGAAGAGTTTGCCGAGCTCAGCGGCGTTCGGCTGGCCGATCTTCTGCTGGCCAGCGGGGGCAAAATCCCGATTACGCCACAGGATTTCAATACGGCGATTTCGGATGCTCGGAATAAATTTTCCGACTCAATTGGAGCTCCGCGGATTCCGAATGTGACGTGGGACGACGTCGGAGGTCTGGCAGACGCTAAAGACGAGATTCTGGACACTATAGAGATGCCACTAAAACACCCGGAACTTTTCGCCGGAGGGATAAAGAAAAGATCCGGTTTGCTGTTCTACGGGCCGCCTGGGACGGGGAAAACACTGCTGGCTAAGGCGATTGCCACAAACTTCTCGTTGAACTTCTTTTCTGTGAAAGGTCCGGAATTATTGAATATGTATATCGGAGAATCGGAAGCGAATGTGCGGAAAGTGTTTCAAAAAGCACGAGATGCTCGTCCTTGTGTAATTTTTTTCGATGAATTGGATTCTGTGGCGCCGAAAAGAGGTAACCAGGGAGATTCGGGCGGAGTTATGGATAGAATTGTGTCACAATTACTTGCCGAATTAGACGGAATGAGCTCGGGAGCGGCAGGAAGTGACGGAGTTTTCATTGTAGGAGCCACAAATAGACCAGATCTACTAGACGAAGCGCTGCTAAGGCCTGGAAGATTCGATAAGATGATTTATCTCGGAGTTTCCGATACTCATGATAAGCAATTAGCTATTTTACAAGCTTTAACTCGTAAATTTAACTTAGCAAAAGACGTACAATTACGGAGAATTGCCGAGAAATGTCTGCTGACGTATACAGGGGCGGATTTCTATGCTTTGTGTGCAGATGCGATGCTTAATGCCATGACACGGCAGGCTGGGCACGTGGATGCGAAGTTAAAGCGGATAAATGCGGAAGCGGAAGAGCAATTTGTGGCTTCAGGCGGGAAATCGGAGGAGTTTGTGCCGATTTCTACCCGAGTTTTCTTTGATAAACACGCAGGAAAGGAAGATGTAGAAGTAGCAGTCACAGAAGCGGATTTTGAGAAAGCTGTAAAAGAGCTTATCCCGTCTGTGTCAGCTGACGAGCTGAGCCACTATTTGCACGTGCGGGAGAGTTTTGAAGGTGCGCGGGCGCAGCGGGACGGCGAGAAGGAGGGGAAAGAGGGGAAAGAGGGGAAAGAGGGGAAAGAGGGGAAAGAGGGGGTTAAAGCCGAGTTTAGTATGGAGAATGACGAGTTTGGGTATTCGGATGAAGAAGAAGAGAAAGAAGGGAAAGCTGAGAAAGCTGCGGAAGCTGCGGGTTCACAGCCTAATGGAAAGTCCAGTGGGAAGGAGAAAATGCGTTGATTTTTGACGAGATTTAAGAGGTACTTTGCATTATAAAGGAGTATATAGTTATCACAGGGGATCGGATCGGAGCTGAGAGTTGAAATGTGGCGGAAATGTGGTGCAGTAAAGACGCGGAGATGTCCAGATGAGTTTTGTGGACTTTTGGGGGCTGCCGAAGTGTTACTGTTTGCCATTTTCTCCTCAATTCCGTTCCGATCCGCTCGGATAAGCTGAGAGCATGTAATGATATTATATGTTCACGTAATCCATATTACTCAATTATCATCACGTAATCAATATCACGTAATCTGTAAATTTCTTAATTTCCCTCTTTATTATCTTCTCCGAAATTATGAAAAAAAACGTTGACTTCCCAACTGGCATTTCGTCGACTTCAAAGCCGAAAGACAGCGCTTTTTCACAAACACAAAACCAACATCCGAATTTTTGACACAAAATCAAAAGAAAAAAAAATTAATTGTTGTACAAAACCATAAATTTATCCGAATTTTTTTGAATTTGTGGTATTTTACAAATTCCGAATAACCCCGTCACCGAAATGAGCTCACCGCTGCAATACACACTCGGCGCTCGGCTCGGCGCTTTCCTGCAATCAACCGACGATCTGTATAAATACCGAGCGCATCTGAGTAATCGGATTGCCGGATTACGCAAAACGCTGAAGCTGAAAAGTCGTGTTGGTCCCGATGGTTATAAAGGGTTACAAAAACTAATTAATTTACCTAATTCAACTTTTGTGGATCCCGAACTCGGGCCGAAATTAATTCAATTGTACTTATCGTTAGCGGAAAGAGATTGGATTCACGCTTTAGAAGTGAAAAGCGTATTAGAAGTTAATCCGTCAAAACGCCGAGGGAACTACATGTTATTAAAACTCAGCCACACTAGGAAATACGCCACAATTTTAGCGGAACAATTAGAGGCTCAGCGCGGAAGTACCGAAAATCCACAAATTCGTACAACTGATGTTTTGGAAGTTTACGTTTACGGGTTAATTGCCGAAGGACAGCAATTTGTATCACGGAATAATTTTAAATCGGCTTTAAAATCATTTTGTACCGCTTATATCGCATTAATAACTTTACAAAAACATACAAATTCGGAATCTTGCCGAGATTTGTACAAAGATATTTGTGACTCAGAAGTTACCGAACCACTTAAATTTGTGGCATTCCGTAACCCGGATACCCGAGGATTAGATATAAATTCCGTTGCTCGTAGTAATTATAATGATTCTCATCCATCTATGGCGTTAGTAGCTTTAATGGATCCCGCTTTTGTGTCAAATTCTAACGGAATCTTCCGTTATGACCCGAAATCCGCTTCCGAAGACTCGGAAGAAATGGAAATCGATTCCGAAATAACGTGGCGCGGTCATACCGCTTCTTTAGAGTCCCGTGATGAAGTAGCATACTG
The DNA here is from genome assembly GCA_030579575.1 of Sporopachydermia lactativora. Taxonomy (NCBI): domain Eukaryota; kingdom Fungi; phylum Ascomycota; class Sporopachydermiomycetes; order Sporopachydermiales; family Sporopachydermiaceae; genus Sporopachydermia; species Sporopachydermia lactativora. The sequence goes on from JAKTRH010000080.1 coordinate 26,849, forward strand.
TATAGCTCGGGCCAGGAAACTGCAGGCCGCTTTAAACGCCGCTTTGCAGTCCCGAGGACCCGTTGCCGCTTCCGAAGCAGCGGAATTGTTTGATCCGCTGCAGCAGGAATGGCAGGAAGCGCTGGAAATCCATCGGCAAGAAATGGCGAGAGCGGAAGTCCTGGAAATCTCGGATGAAACACAAAGCGATGAGATTTTGCTTACAATGATACAATATAACGTATATTTCCATAGAATTCACCGAGATTTTGTGTTAACGGATTCTCTTCGGCGGAAATTAGGTTCCGAGGGTTCAAAATTGGAATTAGTACGTGAATTATGTAAATTATATGATATGATTGAGCAAACTGTGGCGCAGGTGGCTGAATTACCCGGTGTTTATTCCGATGATGAACTGTGGCGTTCGCTGGAATCGGCAAAACTCTTTATATCCGCTTCCAAAGCCACAGAACTAGCAAGAGCTTATAAAGCCAGCGACGCCCCCGGGAAGTTCCGTGTGGCGCTGGCTTTAACTGTGAAAGCTCGGAAGATTTTATCCGATGTGGCGCAGCCAGGAATTATCGTAGATTTCCCAGTTGGGGGTTATTTATCCGATGAGCGGATAAACAAACTGAAAACGGATGTAAACAATGAAGAAAAACAACTACTAGCGCTTACTTATCATGAGCAGTGTTTGGCGGCTCAGGAGGCGCAGGTGGCGCAGCATCCGGCTTTAGCCGCTTCCCTATTAGAAGATTCCGAGAAATACCCTGTAGGAACTTGTAGTGGAGTTTTAACTAGGCTTGCGGCTAATGTAGACGTGGCAAATGGGGAAATGACGGTTCGGCCGATTATGCCGAAGCCTGTATTGTTTGATATCGGGTTTAACTATACGGATTTGGAAACTGGGGCTGAAAATGTGGCTGAAAAAGTGGCTGAGAAGAGTGGCGCAGTAGATAAAGACGGAGAAAACGGGAAAAAGAAGGGATTTTTCGGTATTTGGTAGTTAAAGACGGGAGTTTTGGAGGAGAGGAGATGTGAAGAAGAGAAGCGGACGTTGATAGTAAAAAAATATACAGGTATTTGAGTAGGAAATCTGTAGGAATTTCCGTAATTTAGTTGCTTTTAAGGGGGAAATATGGTATTTATTGTAGGAAATAGAAGGATATGTGGGGGTATTTCTTGTATATTTGGATAATTTCCAGTTTGGAGTTTTCCGGGTTTGCCAATTGTGTATTTTATCTACGGAATTGTGTGAATTTACTCGGATTTCTTTCCGTTTCCCTCGGATATTGGATATCCGACATCTTTTCCGAAATATTTTCAATTCGTGAACATCTTTTCCGAAATATTTCCAATTAGTCCACATCTTTTCCGATATCTTTCATTATCAGTATGAGAGGAGACGCCATGTGCAAGCCAACGTCAATTTTTGTGGTTGCATTTTAAGCGCCGGGCGAATCGCCGTCGGAATCAACGGAAACGCCGAGAAAATGCGGGGGCAATTCCGATGCGGGATTTTACAAAAAGCAAATATTATTTTTGTGGTACCTGAGGCGTTTAAAATTGTTCAAATCTTTCACAAACGGGTTCTGTGTCATAATTATTATTGCTATACTTTTTGTAACTCGGTAATCGGATAAAATATTGATTTTGTGGTGCCGATAACCCGAAAATTGTAAAATACCCCCCAACTTTGTACACTCCGAAATGTCCTCAACTAATCGGGAAGATCCCGAAACCACAGAATACGTCTGCTGGATCTGCCTCGGTACCTGGGCGGAAGATCCCGACATCTCACACTGGGTTAAACCATGTAAATGCTCACTCCGAGCTCACGGGAAATGCCTCATGGAATGGGTATCCGAAATCGAATCGAACCAACAGCGGAACACCGACGGATTCCTCATAATAGACCGCGGAACGGGCCGCAACCCGCTTACTATATTAACAGGAATCACATGCCCACAATGCCAGGCTCCTATACATATTCGGTATGAAGTTAGTGTGGTAAGAGCGGCTCGGCTTGCTACGGAAAAGCTGCTTGTTATGGGGTTGCAGCTCGGCGCCTTGTCTTCTGTGGTTGCCGTTTCTTCTCTTATGGTGTATCGGATTCTTTTCCGATCTGGTTTGTACGTTATGAGCGTTTTGTGTCCTAAGGATATGATGGTTGCCGCATTGGGCCTTCGGGAAACGGGGTTTTTAAGTTATGGAGATGACGTTTCAGGGGGTCGGCGGAGGGGTCGGTTCGGAGCTCGGAATGGCTCTCAGTATGCTATAACTAATCGGAAGGCTTTTGCGTTAGCTCCGATACTGCCTTTGTACCTTTTCAATCTCCGATCTGGCCAAAGCGGATGGCGGATGCGGATGTTTCTGTGGTTGGCGCCTTTGCGGTTATTTGACTCTCCCAACGATTTATTCCGTTCCGTGATTATGCCGCCTGTTGGCGGGCATCGGGATTACGTGCGGACCGCTTTGCTGGCAGTTCCGATAGTGCGGGAATTGTATTTGCGGTTTTACTATACAGTTGTAAATAGAAAGTACTATGAATGGGGGTTACAGGCTGTGCCACATTTGATTGATAAGGCGTTGCTAGAAGAGGAAAGACGGAGAACTCGAGGCGCAGGAGTGGTAGAAACTGCCGAGCCGGTAAGAGGTGTAGACGGTGGCGCAGCAGACGGTGGCGCAGCAGAAGGTGGCGCAGCAGGTAATGAGCCAGATGAGCCACAGAATGCTCCGTTTAGAGACCGATTAGTAAATTTCTTAGCCCGAGCAGTCACGGGGACATTACTGCATCCGGCAGCGCCTGAAGGTGGCGCAGGAGGCGCAGGAGGCGTAGGTGGCGCAGCAAGGCCGGCTAGAATGCAGAGAACCCGAAGCGAAATAGGCCCAACTGAGTATAAAAATCTGACATTTGTGGCGGATTTTTCACCTATTTTCTTCCGTCGTAGCCGACTTTTAACTATAGCAACTACATTTTTGTGGCCACATTTCGGAGCATTAATTGGTACAAAAATAATTAGCCGAATCATCCGTTGGATTCGCCAAGGAAACGCCGAAAGACCCATAAGTCAAACCGGATTAGTAAGCTGGCTGTTTCTTAGTGTTGATAAGTTAATCGAAGGAGCTTGTCACATGCTAGAAGCAGTTTTACCAGGTTTTGTGGGCGAAAAACTCGGTCCGATAGCTTCCGCTGTTGGGCAGTTTTTCGGAATTGATTCAGATAATCGGGTAAGTGGAATTTCAACCCCTGAGTCAGATTGTGAGCTGTTTTTAAGTAATCTCGTAGGCTGTTTGATCGTAGTGGTTATTAAGGATGTGTTTAACCTGGTTACCGCGTATCTCCGGGTGAAACAGGCCCGGGAGCGGAGGGTTTTGGAGTATGGGAGTAAAGAATGGCAGTTAGCGGATGAGAAGTATAAAGAGAAGAAGAGGAGCGAAGCGGAAGCGGAAGCGGAAGCTGGGGCGCGGGTTGGGGAAGCTGGGATTGATGTGGATATTCGGCTTGAGTTGTGAAGGAGATGGAGGGGGAGGGAAGAGGGGTAGAGGGGTAGAGGGGTAGAGGGGTAAAAATGAGGATATGAAGTTAGGAATGAGAAGAATATACGGGATAAGAAGCGGAAAAGCGGGGAAAATGGAGGTCCAAACAGGGATATTATTACTTAGCAACTAAATACCAGGTTTTTTCTGTATTTGTGGTCTTTTTTTCCCGTGAAATTTGCTGTCTCGGGTGTTCCGCCGGGTCGGATATTCCGATATCCGAATTCTTGGCACTTGGCGTCTCCTCTCACCTTTCAGAACTTCGAGTCTCCTCTCAACCCTCACCTTACCTCACATCTCCTCTCAACTCCCGAACCCTCGGAAGACGGCATAACTAAAATGCACACACAAGCCGTTTACTCCCTAACTGCAGTGAACAGTTTTCACATTTACTCCGAGGCAGTTAAGCATCGTATGCGTAGTTTCATTATAATAGCGAAACGCGGGGTATCAAGCTGGGAATCTCGCATATACACTTTTTATCCTTCTTACGCTCAATATGGAGAAAGAAGAGCCGAAATCGTCGGAAAATGACTTGGCTAAAACTGCATTCTCTAATGAAAATTTAGCTAATGACACTTTCCATCAGTTCTTCCCAGAGGGAGTTGCCATTAACCTGGAAGCCCTAGATAGTAATGATAGTATAACTAGTGAGCTGAACGCTCAACAGATTGCCACAGCAGCTGCAGTTGTTGCAGCCGCTAGCGAGTCTATAAAGAGTAATTCTGGCGATATCGGGAAAGAAATACACCATAGTGGTAACGATAATAGTAATTCAGGTGATGAAACGAGTATTACAGCTAATAATGATTCAGAATCTAAATTTCTACAGACGCATAATAACCCTGAAAATGTGAACGGGTATAAAAACGTATGTACATTTTGCGGTCGTAGTTTCTCGCATCCGGGGTCCTTAGGCCGGCATTTGGACCTGAAACGGGGGACTCGGCTGCATCCGGCTGATCAAATAGATGCCTTACGCTGTAATGTGAAACGCCGAGGAGACGCAAATGAGGTGAAAGCTCGTAGGGCTAAAAGGTCGAAAGAGTACTATCAGCGTGATTACGTAAAAGAAAAAAACCGTATACGACGTCGTATAAAATATTCACAGGCCAAAGCACGCGATTGGGCTCAACATAAGTTTCTACAGCATTTAGGAACGCCAGAACTCCCGCCGCACCCGTCTTTTGCATACCTCGTATTGTTCTTCCTACCACCAGCGCAGTGGCCCCACGATGCCCCGACTTCAGAGACTTTTAACCAGCTTATCCGTCATTTACATGAGGGAAAGCACGAATTCAGCGTACTGGCTGGAGATGCCGAGAGGAGAGCTCAAGTCGAGCAATTAAATGATTACCTCATCAAGCTAGAAGTAGCTTACGAGAATTGGGTATCTTTGGACCAGCAAACCAAGACCGAAGTCTGGATTCGGGAACAGCGGCGGGCTGCGGAAGAGGCATTAGGGGGTTTATCGCTGTTTGAGCTCGGGAACAGAGATCAGTGGATGAAACTGCAGGAAAGAATGGTTCAGGCAGCTATGGAAGGCAGTGTAGGCAGCGGAAGCAGCGAAGCAGACAGGGCTGTAAGCGGAACGGAAGGTACATCCGCTTCGGATAGTTTAACTTTGCACAATCATCTGCTGCAGTATGCGGAATACGTTTCGGGAGCTGCGAGAGATGCGGGGACTCAGGAAGAAAGCTCGGAAGCGAAGGAGATTGCGATAAGTCATTTAGATCCTGAGATTACGGGTCGGGTAGAGCTGGAATGAGGGAGGGGAGGAATTGGCAGGTTTATAGGGTTGATTTCTTGAGTTTTGAGTCGAATTGCGGGGAAATAAGCTGGGAATAAGCGGGAAATGTGCTGGAAATCTTCTCCGAAGCATGAGATGAGATGCGATGTGATGTGATTTTGTGATTACGTGATATAGTATATATACGTTACTGGAATAAACGACACGACTGTTTCCTAATGACGCATTTTTCTGGGTGCAAGATGATTCCATATAACAGTAGAGGTAGTAAATAGCCGAGCCAATTATATACACTGGGAAAATCTATCTTAACACGCTCAAAACGCCACCCTTCCTGACCCCACATCCCATATCAGGGGTCTCTCCACCGCTGCATTTAAAGTTCACTCTTCATGTCCGGTCCTGCATCTTCATGCCCGGTTGCCTCCGGTCGCCTCCAGTCACGTCCGGTTTTTGACAACATCACAAGATTACATTTCAAGCCTTACTATTGGCTGATTCCCACCGGCCCGTTACCGGACGCACGCCCAAACTCTATTCTCCACCTCTATCAAACATTCACATGTACATACTATAAATTTTCTCCCCAGCCTTTAAATTCTCAAAATTTCACCGGCCACCGATGACACTTTCTTCCTGCTCTTCAGCCTTATAAAACAGCCAGATTCACCTTTTTCTGCTCTTCCTACGACTCCAGAAACCTGCCAGGTTCAAATATCATCACCTAGAAACACTGGAAATCAACTACCAGCACTATCAGGACCAGAAACTATCAAATCCCCAGCGTCTTTCCATCTATTCAGCTTCTCCTGATTATCTGATTACCTCATCAAATATATATCACCTCTACTACCCATCTTCTACCCCTCCTACCCCGCAATAATGCCCTCGTCAAACCCCTCCCCCGCGTCTAAACCCCTCACCCTGTACGACAAAGTCTTCCGAGACCACATAGTCCACCAGGACGACTCGGGCTCCTATCTTATCTTCATTGACCGCCATTTAGTCCACGAAGTAACCTCTCCACAGGCTTTTGAAGGCCTGAAAAACGCCGGAAGACCCGTCCGTCGGCCGGATTGCACCCTGGCAACGGTAGACCACAATGTCCCGACAACCTCCCGCCGGAACTTCAAGTCTGTGGCGTCTTTTATCCGAGAAGACGACTCCCGGCAACAGGTACAAACGCTAGAACAGAATGTAGCCGATTTCGGCGTTCGGTACTTCGGCCTTACCGACTCTCGGCAAGGAATCGTCCACGTGGTCGGCCCGGAACAAGGATTCACCCTCCCAGGCACCACTGTAGTGTGCGGAGACTCTCATACCTCCACCCACGGAGCTTTCGGCGCTCTGGCCTTCGGCATCGGCACATCCGAAGTAGAACACGTTTTAGCAACACAAACGCTTATCCAGGCCAAGTCGAAAAACATGCGGATCGCCGTTTCCGGCCGCCTGCAGCCGGGCGTCACGTCGAAAGATTTGGTGCTGCATATCATCGGCGTCATCGGCACTGCCGGCGGCACTGGCTGTGTCATTGAGTTTGCCGGAGAAGCCGTGCGGAACCTGTCGATGGAATCCCGGATGGCTATGTGTAACATGGCGATTGAGGCCGGGGCTCGGGCCGGGATGATTGCGCCGGATGCGGTGACGTATGAGTACATAAAGGGCCGGCCGTTGGCGCCTTCGGGTGCTGAATGGGAGAAAGCTGTGGCGTATTGGGAAACTTTAAAGTCGGATCCGGGGGCTGAGTTTGATTATGAGGTTTTTGTGGATGCCGCGGATGTTGTTCCGACAGTCACGTGGGGGACCTCGCCCCAGGATGCATTGCCTATTTCGGCGTCTGTGCCCGATCCCGAACGGGAAACAGATCCGCTCCGCAAAGCAGGCATAGAAAGAGCATTGAATTATATGGGATTAAAGCCGAATACCCCGCTAACGGAAGTCTCAATCGATAAAGTGTTCATCGGATCGTGCACAAACTCCCGAATCGAAGATCTCCGAGCCGCGGCCGCCGTAGTACGCGGAAAACACAAAGCAGATACCGTAAAAGCCGCGCTTGTGGTGCCGGGCTCGGGTTTAGTGAAAAAACAAGCCGAAAAAGAAGGTTTGGACGCCGTTTTCCGTGCCGCCGGATTTGAGTGGCGCGAAGCCGGATGTTCCATGTGTCTCGGGATGAATCCGGACATTTTGGCGCCACACGAGCGGTGCGCTTCGACGTCTAATCGGAATTTCGAAGGACGGCAGGGCGCGCTGGGCCGGACGCATTTGATGTCGCCGGTGATGGCGGCGGCAGCGGGGATTGCGGGCCGGTTGGTGGATGCGCGGGAGTTTATGCGTGTTGAGGGGCCGAAAGTGGAAATTTCGGAAGGAAATGAGATTGTGGTTGAAAAATCGGAAGAAAAAGCGGAAGAAAAGACTGGAAAATCTGAATTTGTGGATGAAAAGACGGAAATTTCTGATTCTGTGGATGAAACTCCTAAAACAACCACAACCACAAAACCTTCAGTAAGCGGAGGAATCCCGAAATTCACCGTAGAAACCGGAATTGCCGCCCCACTAGACCGCGCAAACGTAGACACCGACGCAATCATCCCGAAACAGTTTCTGAAAACAATTAAAAAAACAGGACTGAAAAACGGGCTATTCTACGAACTGAGATTCCGTAAAACTCCTCAAGGAACAGACGAAGAAACAGATTTTGTACTCAACGTCGATCCTTACCGCTCGGCAAAGATCCTCGTAGTCACGGGACCGAACTTCGGCTGCGGCTCGTCGCGGGAACATGCGCCATGGGCTTTAGTGGATTTCGGAATCCGAAGTATCATTGCTCCGTCATTTGGGGATATTTTCTATAATAATTCGTTCAAAAACGGACTTTTGCCTATCAGAGTGGATGCAGAAGTGATAAAATCGGTTTTAGCACCTGTAGCGAAAGCCGGGAAACCGCTAACTATCGATTTAGTAGAACAGCAAATCCGTGGGCCGGATGGAGAGGTTTTAGTAGAACATTTTGACGTAGAAAGCTTCAGAAAACACTGTCTTATTGAAGGATTAGACGATATTGGAATTACGCTGCAGAAGGAGCCGTTTATTGCCGCTTATGAAGCTAAACGGCGGGAGAAGTTTTCCTTTTTGGAAGGCGGATCGGATAAACTTGTAGTGCCGGTTAAGAGCGGAAGCGGGAAAGGAGTGAAAGGAGTGAATGGTGAATGGTGAATAGGAAAATAGTAATTGAATTGTGGATTTATAGTAGATGAGGCGTAGGAGGGAAGGGAGGGGAAGAATGGGGAGAAGTGGGAAAATTGGGAGTTCAGAGGGAAATAGGAGGAATTGAGGGAAATGGGAAGAATTGGAAGAGTAGGAAAAATTGGAAGAGTTGGAAGAATGAGAAGAGTTGGGAAAATTGGAAGAGTTGGAAGAATTAGAAGAATTGGAAGAATTAGAAGAATGGGAAGAATCGGTAGAATGGGAATAATCAGGATTATTAGAAGGATTGTGGAGAATTGGAAGAATGTGAAGAGTAGAAAGAATTAGAAAAATTAGAAGAATAGGAAGAGATGGAAGATTATGAAAAATGAGAAGATTACTAAGAATTGAAGAATTGAAGAATTGAAGAATTGAAGAATTGAAGAATTGAAGAATTGAAGAATTGAAGAATTGAAGAATTGAGAAAACTCGAAAGATCTGAAAGAATAGAAGGAATTAAGGAAAATGAGGAGAATAAGAAGAACTGAAAGAATAGGAAGAATTGGGAGGATGGGAAGAATGGAAATAATTGAGAATAGTTGGAAGAATTAGAAGGATTGTAGAGAATTGGAAGAACGAGGAGAATGGAAATAATTGTAGGGAATGGAAAGAATAAGAAGAATGAGAAGAGTTGAAAGAATGGAAATAACGGAAATGGGGGAGAAGAATGGGAAGATAGGAAGATAGGAAGATAGGAAGATAGGAAGACAGGAAGATAAAAAGATAGAATTGAAAAAACTGAAAAAACTGAAAGAACTGAAAGAACTGAAAGAACTGAAAGAACTGAAAGAATTGATGAAAATGGTAAGATTGAAAAGAACTGTAGAGAATTGGAGGAATTGGGGCAACTGGATAAAATAATTGTATCTCTTTTACAATTTCTACTGGCGCAGAACTACTAAATCTTCCGAGACGGATTTTAACCTCAAAATCTTCCCCAGTCTCGGGCAACGTAGCCAGCGTGAAGCTGGAAGCTGGAAACTGGAAGCTGGAAACTGGAAACTGTGAGAAAAAGACATCCGAGTCGTAATATATCATTACACGGGCCTTCTTCTCTGGCCTTTTCTTCTCTCTAAGTTCACAGGAAATAAGTAAATAGAGAGGAATGAGGAATATATGGGTATAAATATGAGATAAAACAGAATAGAAAGATAACGAAAAGAAGGAAAAGAATAGAAAGGAATTAAAAAGACTTAGAAAGAAACGAGAAACAATTAAAAAACAATTAGAAAATACTCATAATAGAACAGGAATAGAATGCTAAATTATTATAAAATATAACAAGAATATAATATGAACAATGTAACAGTATAATCGTATAATCGTATACAATTCTAACAGGTTTCTACAGAATTGAAAGAATCCTTAAATACTAAACGAGATTCGGTATTTCCTCCTTTCTCCTAATTAGTCTACTTTTCCACTATTCTCTATGGTTTTCTTTCTATCTAATTCTCCCCCATTCCCCCCATTCTATATAAACATTTCATCCTTCATTACATTCTTCATTTCATTATTATACATTGAACCGGGAGTGATTATAAAAATACAGAAATGACTCAACACCATAGTAGGAAGACGGCGTTGCTTCGTCATTAGAAAAATGCCAATTCCTGGCCTGGTTTTAAAGGTTAGAAGGGGATAATTGGAGTTGAGATAGTTGAAGAGGAGGAGGAAGAGGAGGAAAAAGAGGAAAAAGACGAAGAAAGGATGAAATAACAGGGAAAAGAAGAGAATAGGGAAATTCTGAAACCTTTTTTTATATCCATAGAATGATTTAACTATTGGATTATTTGACGTAATCAGCTAATAAAGAATTATTCTGATTATCGTCTAAGGAATATTCGTTATTTCAGGAATTCTCATTCTCATTTTCACCTTTGTTTTTACTTTCTTCCTTCGTTCTTCCTTATTTATCCTTATTTTCTTCTTATTTTATCCTTATTTCTTCTTATTTTCTCCTTTTTTTTCTCCTTATTTCTCCATATTTTCTCCTTTTTTCTCCTTATTTTCTCCTTTTTTCCCCTTCTTTCTTCCCTCTTTCCCCCCTTTTCCCCCCTAACTAGGATAAACCAGCAAATCAGAGTAATTTTCATTACTCTTAATAGTAAATCCATTCTCATTCGCTAAATGCAGCAAACAAATAAACCCATAACTCGTTGAAATATCTTCCTTTTCTTTACCACTGTAGATTTCTGCTACATTACGCATTAAATTAGTAAATCTCTCAGGTTGAATACCCACATTTTCAACGGGAATTCCAGTTTCTCCATTAACTTCTCCATCAACTTCTCCGTTAACTTCTCCGTTAATTTCTTTACCATTCTCCAAATTTGGCTGATCTTTCAGCTTCCGTGATAAGCAATTCCATATATTATCTTTTAATAATTTAACATCAACTTTCTTAGCGTGCCGGGCAAAATTAATTTGATAGAATTTCGCCCTTTGCCCTAAAAGTGGCGCAGCCGTCGGTTTTACTGAATTATTCTGTGGCGTAAATCCATTTTCGTCACCTGATTCATCGGCTAAACCTTCGCCGTACTCAAATCCGTCTCCATCGGCAAAGAAATCCGCGTCATATCTTACAGGTTCCGCTTCTTTATGTAATTCATCGTATTTTTGTGCCCAAAAATGCTCATCCGCTAGCATTTCTGCCTCATTTACTGGTAATTCGCTGCCTACGCCGTCTACGCCGCTTCCGCCGTTTCGGGATCCGTTATTTACAGCCACAGATTGCCGAGCTCCGAGTGCAGAAACTGCTAAAGCTTTCCCTGGTTTTATAAACAGAGCTACGAGTTCTTTAGCCGTGAAATGCCGATCATCGGGTAAAAGATTCCGCGTTTGTGATATCCAATGCTGTTTTGGTAACATTAAAACAGATTCTGTGGATATTTCAAATAATTTCTCCTCAGAACCGAATTGTTCCGTTCCGAGGAAATCAATTTCAAATACTTCTTTGTGCTTACGAGATTGCCTAATTTGACCATTTTCTAATCTAACAGAATCTTGATGTAGTACAAAACTATCAGATTCCGCCGCTATCCGTTTCAATCTTTGTACTTTCCAATTTTGTGGTCCCGACCAATTACTACGCAAAGCCGTATCAAAATAGTCTAACACGTGCTGATCAAAAGCCGATTCCGATACTTCCGAATTCCCCGCTGATCCCAGCGATGATCGCTCAAACTGTGCTGTTAAATCTGCTACTCCTAATTCACCTGGTTCCCCTGGTTCCGCCATTTCTAAAGCTCCCGCTATCGTTTCCGCTGCTTCTCCAGCTTCTTCGTCTCCGAAATCTACAAAATCTGTGACTTCCGCTTGGAAATCTCCTCCGGAAATACTCGTATCGTTTCCGTAGTGTAAACTATGAACTGATAACTCCTTTTGCAACTGTAAATCGTCCAAATCACTGAAATCTGCCATCCCTGAAGCCACAGCAGTAAGCTGAGACAAAGAGGGGCATAAATTAAGATCGCTAACATCCGTTGAGATGAAATGCGACCCCAAACGAGCTATTTGCGATTCCATTTCCCCTACATTTACAGAATCTGCTATATTGAATGAAGAATCATGGAAAGTCGGCTCATCGAGGTTCAAATGCTGCTCTTCTGAGTCGAAAACTATCCTTAGAGTTTTATCAACGTACAGCATATTCATTAAAGAGCTTTTAGAACCTCCTTCGTCGAAAATAGCTAAAGCACGCTGTAAAATTGGGTCTACAGATAGTTCATTCTCGCGGTTTTTACGTTTAATCGTTTCAGGTTTAGCTAAGGTAGTGCTTGTACCATTTTTCTTCTTACTTTTACGATTTTTCGGTGTTTTCTTACCTGTATCCGGGTCAATTCCGTCTCTGTCATCATCTGAGTCATCTTCGGCATTATCTGGTAACTCCACAGACGTTTGTACCGCGTTTGTACTCAATCCATTAAGTAATCGGCCCGTTTCCGTTGCCGCAGAATCAACCCGTGATGAATAAACTTTGACACAACCATCAAGAGTAACGGAAGCCCTTTGGAAATTAATTCCGTCTCCTTCCCGCAGTAAAGATAAGTCATGGAAGTAATCAATAAGAGCGGCGTTCCATGAATTTTGCGTATTTATCTTATTATCAGTTGCTAATTTCATCCATTTATCGAATTCATCTCGGCTTACAGTCAATGGAGGACGAATTGACGACCTGCGATGATCGGAACTACGATTAGTTATTGTGGTACTTATTCTGCGGTTTGTTGGGGTTGTCGGCACCACAAATCCATTCATTTGTTGTGCAAACGGCATAGCAGATGGTAAATTTTACGAAGTTTTACGCTTATATACTATTTAAAACTATCTCTCAGCCTCGGAAGGGCCATTGTCTCGGGAAACGAGAGCTTTATGTGGCAATTAGGTGCCCCAGAAGCGGTTAAAAAGGATATAAAGAGGAAACCACAGTTACCGAGAGTATCCTGGTATCGAAATATCAGCGGGGATCTTCAATTTTAAACCTGTAATGTTCCAATGATGTCCGGGATGAGTAGTGAAGAAGTCTTTCCAGATTGTTATTATTGAGCCTGTTGGCGTTCTTAGGCGTATAATATGGCAAATTATGAGTAGATCTTTAGGAGCAAAAAGAGTGTTCAAGCCGAGATGATCCGAATCTTCGGTGAATAACGGGTTTTGCCGTTATCGATTGTTCCGCGTAATCATAGTAAAACGCGGATTTCTCGGTTTTCATTATGAGTTGTTTTTGTTTACCTTTCTTGAAACGGGAGTTGCTATAGTGATGGGGATAAAGTTGGGAAATGGGTTCCCGATCTGGAAAGGGCGATATGCGTGTTTATGCAGGTGAAGGCTGGGTGCATTTGATTGCAGGTCAAGAAATAGCGGATTATGTAATCGGTTTATATGGATTGGAGATGAGTAATGATAGTGTGTTGGAAGATAGAAGAGGGAAAGAGGTGATTTGGGTTATTATATCTTAGAATTATAATTGGAACATAGAACATTTGGAGTAAAGATTCAACTTTTTTAATTCGGCGTCTTGTATAGCCTGTGAAGTGCCTTTACTGGCTCAAAGTATGCAATTGATGTCCCATTTCAGGTCCTACTTTCCCCCACATAGTGTCCCATTTCAGGTCCCCTCTTTCCCCAACATCAGAATCTTTCACCGAACGGATCGGATCGGAACGGCTCGGATCTTCCGAAACTCGGAAAAAAACGGCCCGAAATATCCCCAAAAAACGGAAAATCCGAACCCCAAAATTGACCAAGTAAAACTGTAGATTATATTGCCAAAGTGTGTACCCTAAAAGCGGTGATCACTGAAGCAATTCCCACTTTTTCCGTCTTAGTTATTCGGCTTCTCCCATTTTCCATATGACCGACGATAACTCTCATCGGACCCGTTCGGCGGAAGATACGGGCGGCTCCTCGGGGCCGGAATTGAAAAAGCCGAAGCTCCATCCGACGGATATCTCGGCAGGCTCGTCAGTCCCCGAGAATCAGACTTTATACGTCCATAATCTTAATGATAAAGTGAAAGTAGAGAGTATGTACTGTGGAGAAACAGAATAATGAGATTTCTCGGGGAAATTGCGTTTCCTAGAGGTTTCTTATGGCTGTTTGTTTGAATTGTATTTGTTTGTTATTCATTTTGTATTTGGTTTATACGTTTTTACGCTTTTTTCTCTACTGGTTTTTTCTGATTTTTACGCTTTTTTACTTACTTTCTACACATTTTTAGTTAATGGGTATCATTTTTACTTACATTTTACTCATTTTTAGTCATTTTTCTCTTATTTTCTACTTGTTTATTCTCAGTTTTTCTCATTTCTACTCATTTTCTTCTTATTTATCTCACATTTCTACTTATATTTCTCATTTTATCTTCACTTTCTACTTATTTTTTCTTACTTGCTACTCAATTATCTTACTTTCTACTTATTATTTTCATTTTCTTTCTATTTTTCTCACTTTCTACTCATTTTTCCCCATTTTCTACTCGTTTCTACTCAGTTTTACTTATTTTTTTCTTGATTTTCTACTCATTTTTTTCACCTTATACTCATTTTTCCTATTTTCCATCATTTCTTCCCACTTTTTCTCCCCAGTTTTCCTCATTTCTCCCATTTCTCCTCATTTCTCCTAACTTCCTATAATTATCCTCTTCCTACTATACTAACATCCCCAGCTTTGAAACGCACTTTGTATATGCTATTCTCTCCCTACGGCACAATACTAGCAATTGTAATGGTAAAATCAAGTAAAATGAGGGGCCAGGCTCATATAGTATTTGCCTCAGTAGAAGATGCGCAGTCAGCGTTGAAAAGTCTTAATAGTTCAGTACTTTTCGGTAAGCCATTAAAGATTGAGTATTCTCGTAGTAAATCTAAGGTGATTGCCTTGCTTGATGGGACTTTCAGGTTAGAAAATCGTGATGGAGAAGAGAGAAATACTGGAGGAGATGAGGATTCTGTTATAGGATATGATGCTGAGTTATCAGATGATGATTTTCTTTCGTAGGGGGTGAGGGAGAGGAAAAAATGGGAGAAAATAGGAGAAAATGGGATGAAAATGAGAGAAATTAGAGCAAATAGGATGAGAATGAAAGATTTAAGGATGCCGGATTGTGGAAATTTATTAGAGAATCGGAGAAATTCGGATGGAAAGTTTAATCTTCGATGATTATCCGAGATTTGAGGAAATTCTATACTGTTTTTCACTCTTCCGTTCCGAGATTCTCGGCATTCTCGGCATTCTCGGCATTCTCGGCATTCTCGGCATTCAATGTATTATAGACGTAACGAATACAAATCAGCATATAATCAAATGTAGATTGTAGTTGATAGTATATAAATAAAAGCGGATAACGGCTTTTCTTGAGAAATGTGGGATTTGGAAACTTTGGTTTGAATTGTAATTCAAGATTGTTCTGTTCTTCAAGGAGTTTTTAAAAGCTGTCGTTTACCAAATTTAGGATTCTAATTTCCTATCTGAACAATTGGAATCCTATAAATTCTGGAAAAAAAAAAAGTATTTCTATTAACGATGTTTTATCTGCTGTAATTATATGGATGATATTTGCTTTCTATTGACGATAATTCCCTCCTTTTCGTAGTTCAATTCATAGTATTTTCTTTCGTTTCGTAGTTCAATTCATAGTATTTTCTTTCGTTTCGTAGTTCAATTCATAGTATTTTCTTTCGTTTCGTAAATCTATTGACGATATTCTCTTTCTGTAGTAATTCTGTTCCTCTTCCTAGAATATATTATTATATTCTTTCCTGTCGTCCTTCTCATCTTCCTTCCTATCTTTTTTCTTTAAATTGATTTAAGATACGAGAAATGAGGAATGAAGATTGATGTTTCCCTTCCTTTTTTCAGTTTACTCTGATAATCTTCTGATGATGATTTCTCTGATAATAATACTAATATTAGAATTACTTTGTTCTCTTATATTGATATTAATAATGTTAAAATTCCTCTGTTTAGCTATATTGGTAGTAATAGAGGAAATGTTCGTCTGAAAATCTTATCATCTTGCTATTGGAGATGTTCTTTTCTTCTGCTATATTAATGGTAATAATTTAATTGATCCTCTGCTGTGTTATAATAGTAATAATAGAGTTGTTCTTCTCTTCTCCTGTATCATATACTTAATTTAGTACTGAAATGATCCCCACTTCTGCTATAGTAATAAATACTATTCTTCTCTTCTTGTATAATAAGAAATACCGTCCTTCTGTTTCCCTATATTTACGCTGTTCCTCTTATTTCTTTCAACAGATCATTCTTTTACTCTTCTTCCTTCTTACTGCTCTTTCCCGACTGTCTATGCCCGTTGGATCTTCCCACTTCTAACTTCTTAATTCCCAGATTCTTTCCATTTTCCGTTCCTAAGTTTCCACTTCTTAACCCTTCTGATCGAATTTCTGACTCTTTCACTCCTTCTGTTTTCTCTAGAGGAAGCAAAGAAGAAAAAAGAGAAAGAAGACCGAAGATTAGGAGTCGAAGGAGTAGAAGAAAATCTGAGAAAATGACTGAGCAAATAGCTGGTAGATAGATAATTTGATCAAAGGAATAAAAGGCAGTTTTACGAGAATGAAAGACAAAAAAGTGACAGAATAATGAAGGCAGTTTGGGAGGAATAAAAGGAAGGAAAGTGAGAGAGTTATTTGGCCGGGAAAGCAGGAAAAAATGTATAAATTAAATGGTAGGAGGAAGATAAAGATGAATGAGATGAAACAATAAAATCCGTATAATCAATAGTATAAAATCAATCAAGTTAAACATTTCAAAAGTCGTCTTTTGACTGCATCATTCTTAGAGATAGATTACTAAGTAAATAAACGAATAAATCAATAGATGAATAAACTACCAAACTGATTACCTGATAACCTGGTAAAAGAGTAAACGAATAAACCACCCAAATGACGATCTAACTTGAAATTCAAACAGGATAGCCAGAAAACCCAGTAGATTGTTGCTTCAGCTTCGAAATGAGTGAAGGAAGAATTCAATATACAACACCTGCAAATCTGATAATCTGATAAACAAATGAAGTGTCAAACAAACAAACAAGCAGAACATCAATTATTATACAATCATATCAAAAGAAATTATTGAGTCAACTTGTATGTCCCTTCGTTTCCTTTGTTCGCTTCCTTTCCTTCATCTCTTCCCCACCTTCATTTCCTTTATTTCCTTTATTACCTCCTCTCCTTCATTTCTCCTTTAATTCCCTTATTTCCTAGGTTTTTCTCTTTCGTCTCCTTTACTTTTTATTTCCTTCTTCTCTATCATTTCCCCCATTTCCTCCTCTTCTTCGTTTCCTTCATCTCCTTGAATTCCTTTACTTCCTTTATCTCTTTCATTTCCTCCTCTATTCAATTTCCTTCATTTCATATATTTCCCCAGTTTCCTCTTCTCGTCTCCTCCATTTCCCCCGTTTCCTTCGTCTCCTTTTTCCTTATTTTACTTTATTTCTTCTGTTCTTCTCCTATCTTTCCTCTATTCCATTCATTCCTCTGTTCTTTTCATCATTTCCTTCCTTCCTTCCTTCCTTCCTTCCTTCCTTCCTTCCTTCCTTCCTTCCTTCCTTCCTTCCTTCCTTCCTTCCTTCCTTCCTTCCTTCCTTTCTTTCCTCCATTTTCTTCATTGCTTTTCTTCCCTTCATTTCCCTCCTTTTCCCCCGTTTCCTTCTTTTTCCTTCATATCCTCCATTTCCACTATATCTTCTACTTCCTTTATTCCCTTCATTTCCCTCATTTCCTCTTCCCTCCTCCTTTTCCCCCATTTCCTTTATTTCCTCTGTTCTTTTCAGAATTTTACTTTATTTCCTCTGTTCTTTTCATCCTTTCCTCTCTCCTTTACTTCCATCATTTCCCCCTTTCCCTTCTTTTCCTTTATATTCTCCTTTCCATATAGTCTACTTTCTTTTCATCCTTTCCTCCCTTCATTTCCTCCCCTCTTCCCCTCCTTCCCCTACACCTCTTTACATCACATATCTCATTACTATTTTTTTCCTACCTACCTAAAAAGTATACCGGAACCCTGGCACCAAATCTCCAGCCTGCTGCTTCCTCCTCTCAGGCCACTGCTCAAACTGCTCATAATATTCAGCAGATGCCTTCCATTTATTCAAATGCCGGCACCATAAAAAGTACACTGTCCCTACTATTATCGAAAAACATACAAACGCCAGCCCAAGCCCAACTCCTTTAGTATACAAGGGAGCATCCGGAGCCATAAACGAAAATGTAGCTATAATTCCTCCGATATTACCAAATCCAATCTGCCACGCTGTAGCCACCGATCTCCGCAAATGTCCCGAGAAATTCATAGTCGACCAGCATACGAAAATCGGCATCGCCGTGTAGCATCCCGTTACAACCAGGAAACACGCCGCATATCGGGCTTTCTGGTTTGTCTCAACTCCGAGCAGAATAGCAAATCCGATAACGGCTAAAACAGTTGCAAACACGAAAAACGGGAACCGACGCCGCGTCCAGTCCGACAAAACTCCGACAGTGAGCCCGACGCCGAAGGTACAAATCCACGGCCAGACGGAATGCAGCTGCGTCTGTACGGGGGAATATCCGAACGTCTGAATGATAGTCGGAGCAAAATACGCATATCCGTACGACGGGATCACCAGGGCAAAATATACCAAAGCTACAAGCCACAGATTCGCGTCTTTAAACACACCGGCGATTTCTCTCCATTGGACTTTCAATTCGTGCGACGATTCGCCCACGTCCAGGGCCAATTTGGCCTTTATAAACGCTTTTTCCTCGTTTGAAAGAAACCGGGCATCCTCGGGGAAATCGGCCAAAACAAAGAACAAAAACAGCGAGCAGAAACATGTGATGGCGCCTTCTATAATGAAAATCCATCGCCAGCCTTCAATGCCCCGGGATCCGTCTAAATGGTTGATTCCGTAAGCAATAAGTCCGCCGAAAGCTCCGGCCAGATTCGTGGAAGCGAAAAAGAAGGAATACCGTTTCTGGCCTTCGTCCCGTCGGTACCACATAGAAAGCAGGTAGAAACAGCCGGGAAACATGCCGGATTCGAATATTCCGAGCAGAAATCGGCACGCTAGCAGAGCTCCGTAGTTATGAACAAATCCCATGCCTATAGTAGTAGCACCAAAGAGAAGAATGCAAGCTGTGAGCCACACGTGCGGTTTGAACAGTTTTAACAGGTAATTCGATACTATTTCAAACACGATATACGGTACGAAGAAGATAGTAAGGGCTACATTGAACTGGTTGCCTTCTAAGCCGAGATCCGTCACCAGTCCGTATACTTTAGCATTGGAAACGTTGATTCGATCTAGAAAGGCTAGCAGGTACAGCAAGCAGATAGGCGGGATGATACAGCAGTCTATTTTCAGCATTAGACGGCGCTGGTCGACGCCATATTCAGCAGCTAGCTGGTCGATTTGCTGTCGCTGCGTTTGTTCGGGTTTCTCTAAACCACCGAGGGACCCGCTAGAACTGCTCGGAGCCGATTCGGCTGTCAAGCTGGGGTTGTGGGAGTCTTTGGCCATTTTGCGGGGGGGAAATGGGGGATTATGATGGGGAATAAGTGAGTGTTGGGATCTGGAAGAATAAATTACAGTAAAAGTAGTAGGAAACTGCGAAATATCTCGTATTTAACCAGCTCCTTGATGACTAAACGGACCGGTAGGGCGAAATTTTTCAAAATGGTGACATGCCTCGGGATAAGGTTTGTGTACGGAAGCGAGGTTGGTGGGTGGAGTTGCCGTTTTGGGCCGCAACGGCGAGCTAGTGCGGAAAGTTTGAGGGACGGCCGCCGGTAACCGGCAGTATCCGCGCGGAGATGCGAAGTTCGGAGCGGAGTGGGATGCGGAAGGCAAAGGGTGTAATTGAAGGAATAGTGGGAAAATAGTGGGAAATAGTGGGAAAAAGTGGTATTCTATGGGGTTTTTTGTTAGAAGACGGGGTGTTTATACTTGGAAAGTCTTTTCCAGAGCAGAAAATTGCGCAAAAATGGCCTTTCTGGCATTATACGGCAAGCAATATGAAGTATGGTTGAAATATCAGTAGCAAAACGCTGGAAACTCGGGTTTTTTCCGTCAAATTCCTGAATTTCCAGCTACAGGCTCAATTTGCACAGCATTAAACTATCGAATATCTTCATTTCAGCTCTATTTAGCCCTGACATTGGCATATTTCCTCCGCTTCCACTCCTCTTAAAGCCGAGAGATTTCTCCGATGGCATTAAGGTTGTGCGTTATCGGCCCCGGAATATCCGAATCCGGCCTTTTGCACAATCTCCGATCAGCCAAATTAGGAAACAGAAGAGAAGCAAAAGCTTGTTTCGGAACAAACCTTAACCTTACCTCCCCGTTTTTCCGTCCCGAGAAGAAATCGGAGTGAAAAAAATGCTTCTCAAGGCTGGTGCCCTGCCCGTTGTGTATAGCAGAACAAGCCGAAACTGTAGGGTTTCTTCGCCGAAACTGACGGAAACCCTGGCCTGGTTTGTTAGCTTGAAATCCTGCTGTACCCTAGTCGATTTTAATGGTTCTAATTGCTGTTCAAACTGCTGATGAGCAGCACATTCCATTCCACTGTTCTTGTATCTCTTCGGCATTGAATAGAAACCGATCCCGAAGGCCGGAATGCTGCCCAGTCGCTATGCTCGGAGCTCCAACGGTTCCGATTCCACTTCCGGCTCGACTAAGTTCTGCGCCGGTGGGAAGTCCGGGTTACATTGCTAACCGATACGATACGATACGATACGATACGATGCCAGTACGGAATGGAATGGAATGGGTGAAGAAACGAATGTGGGGTAGAATTGTGGGGTTACTCGCAGCGAATAGTCTAAGATCTAACTTTGCCCTGTTTCAATACTGCAAAATGATATATTGTCATCAGTATCTAGAGTATATTGCACTGTTTTTATTCATTCTACAGGTATATATCCTCTGTATAGTCCATCACCTTATAGGTTCTTCCGCTGGTAGCCCTATAAGTGAAATCTCCGTGAGATATCCAGCTTCCACATGCTTCCGAGGGCCCACGGAACTCTCAGCAGCTCCTGGATAGTCTGTGGACGTTTCTGACTAGAAATACGGAACCTTTTAGCTCTAGAATCCGGAATAATGAACATTATAAGAAAGAATTATAGGTCTTACTATGTAGAATCCTCTATAAACTTGGCAGGCTTCCTACGGAACCTTCCGCCCTCCGTACCGGTTTGAAACTTCCGCCAGTATAAGCTGAGGTTTTCAGCTATCAAACGTGCTGTTCCGCTGCTCTGTTGCTCGACTTAACACAGCAGTAAATCGCCATACAAGAAAGAATCCCCCGAGGCTCCTTAATTTATTTCCTTCCCACCCCCCGCTTACCTCCTTGAGGCGGGTTGTACGGAACGAAATAGAGTTTGGTTGAGTATATGGGTTTTAAGGTTTAAGGTTTAGAGTCTAAATCCTACATGTGACCCTGTCGGAGCTCCCATTACGTACATACGCATCATATCGAGATTTTCACTCATATAACTCCTATTACTATGAATTTCTCTTATTTCTTCAGCCGTATTCCACCGGCTTTACCGGATGTAACCTTCCGAGGCTACTTTCAAGGCTCTGTCCTTTAAAAGTCTAACTTTATAAGTAATTACTAGTTATTTTCATGTAAAAAGCCTTGTATTTCTATATATCTCTATATGATAACAGTTTTATTAAGAAGACCACCTACGTTGACTCCTTCGCGTTGTATCGCCTTTTATAATCCTCTGTTGTTTTCCCAACTGTTATTATCGTTATCTAAGCGCCGTGTTTTTCATCTAGAACTGTTGGTTTTGAACAGGAAACCGTCATTTCTTCTTCTCAGCGCTTAACTCTTCTATAGAAATACATTCGTAAAGGTCATGCATCTTGATGCATCTTCCTGCATCAATATGCATGTCTTCCAACTTTATTCGTAGCTCTTGTTATTACGTAATCGTAGCAATTATTAGCTTAATAAACGCGTACAACCAGAAGGTTGTTACACCGGAGAACTCCTGCTGTATTCCGGCTGCAATATTCGCCGTTACGGGTAACTTGTGAAACTCACAGGGTTCACCGGAAGCCGGTAAACCTGGGGTAACAGCGCTGAGCGCAGATATACGGTGGAATGAATGGAAATTCAGTGAAAATAGAACTGTGCAAACGGATCAGACAGATTTTTCATTATTTGGCTGTCATTTGAGGATCCTCGGCAAAGATTACCCGACTTTCGGCATCGGAATTACCACAAATAACGCCACAATCCTCGGCATCGGCATTAACAATACATTATAAAATCTCTCATATTACCCCCTCTTACATGTATCATGTCTGCATCTTCCTGCAGATCGTGCATAATCATGCATATATCCTCCCCGATAATATCTGATCACGTCATCTTTAATTCCCTTTCACTTATCAACGCGTTTTCTCACTATTAAAAACGGCAAATTTCCGGCTTAAAATAACTCCCCTTTCCAGCCTTAAAATCTCCTCTTTATCTACTTTACAAACTTCATATGAAACCCTCCAATACCAAGCTGAAACTCCGAATTTCCCTGTTTATCGAGATTCCCACCTTCCCAAACAGGCAACTTCTTGTCATGTGACTCTGCACGTGCCAGATCAACCCGAATACGGCAATTACCTGTTTACCCTCAGCTAAATTCGGATTTTCTATATTTATCCCGTCGATCTCATCGTTTCCGATGATTTCCTTCCGTTCCGAAGTTTCGGAGGTTTTTGTGGTGTTGGTAGTGTTGGTAGTGTTGGGTTTTGTGCAATTTTAGGTGGTTTTGTGGACTTTAAAACCACAAAAATACTTTTTTTTTTTTTTTTATTTTTGTACCACATTTCGGTACCACAAACACTTAGTTTTTGTACCACTCTCTCGGTACCACAAAAATTCAATTACAGCCATGACGGCTCACGTAATTGACCTAATAAATTTACCCGAAGAATCTTCCGATGCTTCCGCTATTGTATCACAATTAGCTTCAACTTTCCATCGTGGTTCCGCAATTGCCCGAATATCGGCAAAAACTGTCGTTACTCTCAATACTTTCGGACCAATTTCGGAACCACAAAAAGCAACATTCCGAGATTTAGCCGCTCATGCGTACCAACGAATGATTTTGCGGTCAGAAAATCAAGCTTTGTTGTTTTTAGGTGAATCCGGGACGGGTAAAACGGTTTTTAAAGAAGTTTCTGTGGATTTCTTATTATCACAAGCAAATAACCCGATTTCGGCCCGAATTTCATCCGCTATCCGCGTTTTCTCCGCTTTTACAACCGCAAAAACAGCCGAAAGTTTACAAACGTCACGCGCCGGCCAATTACTCGAATTACAATACTCCGATGACGCCACACTTATCGGCGCAAGCTTATCGGATTACCGTTTAGAGCGATCTCGGGTGGCGCAGGTGCCAACAGGGGAACGGAATTATCACGTTTTTTATCAATTATTATTTGGATTAAATGAAACGGAGAAATTACATTTGTGTTTAAATTCGGATTTACAATACCGATTTTTAGGTTACAAAACACAAATTAAATTTAATCCACAAAAAGATTCCGAAGATTTCCGAACTTTACTCGCCGATCTCCGCTGCCTCGGATTCTCCCGAACCGATATCGCCAACATTTGCCAATTACTAGCCGCAATTCTCCATATCGGGGAATTACAATTCAAATCTGTGCCGGAATTGCCGTCAGGTGCACAATGTGAAGCCACAAACTACGCACTTTTAGAAAGAATTGCCGGATTTCTCGGAGTTCGGACCGAACTTTTAGAGAATTGTTTGAGTTTCAAATCTGTGATTGTGGCGCGGGAACGGGTAACTCGGGTTTTAGATTGTAACGGAGCTCGCGGGAGTGCGGATGATTTAGCTAGATGTTTGTACGCTTTATTATTTTCATGGATTATGGAGAAAGTCAATTTATGGTTATCACAAAAACGGAATTCCGAGATTTCTTCCGATCCCGCTTCCGAAATTACTTCCGAAATCGGGTCCGACATCGCTTCCGTTATCGCCATAGTAGATTTCCCCGGATTCTCAACTTCCGAAACAATCCCAACAATAGATAAATTACTCCACAATGCCGGTAACGAATATTTCACCCGATTCTTACTTTCCGCTTATTTCGATAAACCAGCACAAAAACTCGAATCGGAAGAAATCTCGGTACCTCCGGCGGAATATTTTGATAACGCCGATGTTGTCACTTCGCTTTTCCGCCCGAAACTCGGCTTGCTTTCCGTTGTAGACGATTTTTCGCGTCGGGGTAAACGCGACGCGTCTTTGTTAGAATCAATTAGGCGTAGATATCACAAACACGATTTTATAACCGCTCCGAGGCACAAAACTGGGAATTTCCTAATCCGGCATTACGCCGGAGAAGTGGAATACCGAGTTTCTGGGTTATTAGCGAGTAATATGGAAGCTATTT
This sequence comes from Sporopachydermia lactativora, assembly GCA_030579575.1. NCBI lineage: Eukaryota > Fungi > Ascomycota > Sporopachydermiomycetes > Sporopachydermiales > Sporopachydermiaceae > Sporopachydermia > Sporopachydermia lactativora. The sequence continues at coordinate 51,307 of JAKTRH010000080.1, forward strand.
CCGGAGATTTTATCCGATTATTCACTTCCGCCTCAACTTCCGACTTTTTACGCGTTCTTTTCGCGTCCCGAGCTGTGGTTACAGAAACTGGGGAATCGGAACGGGAAATTGAAACTCCGTTTGTAGCTAAATTATCGTCCAAGCCGACTCGGGAAGCTTCTTTAGTGCGCAAAGCTACTTTAAGCCGAGCTAGAACACAAAAGTTAAATAAACCCGATTTGGAACCTAATTTAAATACCACAGAAACAATATCCGCTTCCGCTTCCGCTTCCGCTCGGGCCGACGCTTGTGGACAATTCGCTTCCGCTTTACACGACTTAGTAGAATCTTTAAACACGGCAAACGTGTATTTTGCTTTGTGTATTAAACCGAACGATAGACGTATTTGTGGCCAAATCGATGCTCGGTGTGTTCGGCAGCAAATAATGGCGCTGCAGGTGCCGGAAATTGTGCGGCGAGTACAAAATGTCGATTTCGGCATGTTTTTAACGTATCCCGAGTTTTTCCGACTTCTTCCCGAGAATTCCGAGAATTCCGAGAATGCCGAGAACGCCGAGAGCGATAAAACACGTGCGGAAGCGATAATTCGGCACCACAGATGGAAATCTCGGGATATCCGAGCTGGAATTACCGGAATAGTAATTTCCGAACCTTTGTGGCGGGAACTTTCCCGTCCGGAAACAACCCGAGCCACAGTTGAAGCGGCTTTACGAGGGGTTAAATCCACAAATATGGAATTATCCGATTATGCCGATAACGGCAATTTCGGGTATCTCCCTGGCAACAACCGACTAAACGTAGGAGAATCCACAGATATCTTTAAATTCACTGATACAAAATCAAACTACGGACCTTCTTTAATGCATTTAAACACCGAATTATCCACAAATCCACAAATCTCACCCGATTCAACCACAAAACTAAATCAAAAAGCTTCCGCAAAACGCACTACTTGGCTCGGAATCGTAAGAACCCTTACTGGCTTAATCCCGGAAGCGGCACTGCTTCGGCTCGGCCAAATGCCGCGCCGAGACGTCCGCACCGCCTGGAGAGAGAAATTAGCCATCAATTTCCTCATTTGGCTCTTCTGTGGCGCAATGGTAGTCTTTCTTATCTTTTTCCCCGTCCTGGTGTGTCCGAAACAGGCAGTTTTCTCTCCAGGAGAGCTGGCAGGCCACAGTTTCACGGCAAACCCGAAAAAGACGTATGTGGCAATCCGCGGCACTGTGTTTGATCTCACAGAGTTTGCGCCGTCTCATTATCCTTCTGTGGTGCCGCAAAGCTCGGTGCTTTCCCGAGGCGGAGCCGACGCGTCGGATTTGTTCCCCCTACAAGTTTCCGCTTTGTGTAGCGGAGTATCGGGCGAGGTGAGTCCTTATGTTGTTTTGGGGACTTCGGCAAGTTCGGAAGACGCGTCTGTGGCGCAATATCACGATTTCCGGTTTTGTACTTCCGATTATCGGCCCAATTGGTACGGCGCAATGATGCAGAGATTCAACAAACAATACCGCGTCGGATACATCGGATACACGCCGAAAGACGTTACACAGAAACTTGTAAAAGACGAGCAACGCGTCGTAGGAAGAATCCGCGGGAATGTGTATGATTTAACCGCGTATGTTAGCGGAGACGTGTCTGTGGCAGCTCCGAAGGGTCAAAAAACTCCACAAAACGTAGATACGGAGTTTCTAGCATCCGAGATTGTGGCGCTTTTCCAGTCGCACAATGGACAGGACATCTCGGCAGAATACGCGGAATTGCCGTTAGACGCGGAACTGCGCCACAGAATGGACGTCTGCCTAGATAACCTCTTCTTCATCGGGAAAGTCGACACCCGAGACTCGGTACGGTGTCAATTTGCCCGCTACTTCCCGCTAGCGATTTCATGTCTGCTTGTGGCAGTTATCGGGTTTAAATTTGCGGCCGCTTTACAGTTTTCTCGGCAGAAAACACCGGAGATTTCGGATAAATTTGTAATCTGCCAAGTTCCAGCGTACACAGAAGGAGCAAACTCGGTCCGAAGAGCAATAGACTCGCTAGCTCGGGCCAACTACGACGATAGACGGAAACTTCTGTTTGTAATCTGTGACGGAGTAATTGTAGGAGCCGAAAACGATCAACCAACGCCGAGAATCGTGCTAGACGTTCTCGGAGCTCCGCCGGAAGCGGATGCGCCCCCGCTTAGTTTTGAATCTGTGGCAAAAGGAGTGAAAAGACACAATCGCGGTAAAGTATTCACTGGTTTGTACTCAACTAACGGACACATAGTCCCCTGGGTAGTCGTAGTGAAAGTCGGAACCTCGGCAGAGCTTTCTCGGCCTGGGAACCGCGGGAAACGGGATTCGCAGTTACTGCTTATGCGGTTTCTCCACAGAGTTCATTTTGATTTACCGATGGCACCGCTAGAATTGGAATTGTACCATCAACTGCGCCACATAGTCGGAGTTGATCCTCGGCTTTATGAGCTGCTACTACAAGTAGATGCCGATACAGCTGTGGCGCAGGAAGCTCCGGCCGCGATGGTTTCCGCTATGGCGGCAGATTCGGATATAATTGGACTTTGTGGAGAAACGGAAGTACACAATGCCGATACCTCTTTTGTAACTATGATCCAAGTATACGAATATTACATTTCGCATAATTTTACAAAAGCTTTTGAGTCACTTTTCGGATGTGTCACCTGTCTTCCGGGCTGTTTCTCAATGTTTCGGCTTATTCGGCCCGACGGAGAACCGATGTTTGTGTCAAATGCTATTGTACAAGCATATGCGCAAACTTCCGTCGACACTTTGCACGAGAAAAACCTGCTGGAACTCGGAGAAGACAGATATCTGACGACTTTAATGCTCAAACACTTCCCCAGAGCGAAAACAAAGTACCTTTCCGGTGCGAAATGTAATACAATCGTTCCGGAAACGTTTAAAGTGTTTTTGTCGCAACGGAGACGATGGATAAACTCAACAGTCCACAATCTAGTAGAATTAGTAGCAGTTCCCGGTTTGTGCGGGTTTTGCTGCTTTTCTATGAGATTTGTAGTCATTTTAGACCTTATAAGCACAATAGTACAACCCGTAGTAATGGTATACTTAGTATATCTTGTGTATCTCATAGCTTCATCCTCAGAAAGCGTTCCTGTGACTTCCATTGTGATGATAGCAGCGGTTTATGGGTTACAGGCGTTGGTTTTCCTGCTTAGAAGACGCTGGGAAATGATTGTATGGATGCTGATATATCTAGCAGCTTTGCCCGTGTTTGCTGTGGCTTTGCCTTTGTATTCCTTTTGGAATATGGACGATTTCTCTTGGGGAAACACTCGGGTGGTTTTAGGAGAGAAAGGAGAGAAACGGGTTATCGTACCGGAAGAAGGGGAGTTTGATGAGTCTGAGATTCCGCTGCAGCGGTGGTCGGAGTTTCAGGAAGAGGATTGGGTGCCTTTGGGAGGCGAAGGAGGCGTAGCAGAAAGTTCCGGTGGCTTAGCTGGTGGCGCAGCTGAAGGATTTGTAGAATATAGAGACGGAATTAAACCCAATTCAGCCACAACTTCATCATTATCCGAATTTGCAAACACAAGAGGATACCACGCAGAACTGGCAATGGCTGCCCGCACTTTCGTCTCAGAAAACTCAACGGAAACTCCTATAGACAGACAACCCCTACTACCGGAACGGAACGTCTCAGACTCGGATATCATCCGAGAATTGAAAGATATCTTAGCCACATCGGATCTGATGCAGGTTACAAAACGTAGTATCCGTGCCGAGCTTGAGAAGAGGCTTCAAACGGATTTAGGGAGTCGTAGAGAGTTTATTAAGATTGCCACTGAAGCGATTTTGAAAGGAGAGTTGTGATGGAGAAGAGGAAGAGGAAGAGGAAGAGGAAGAGGAAGAGGAAGAGGAAGAGGAAGAGGAAGAGGAAGAGGAAAAGACTGGGGAAAAGAAAGAAAAGAAGGAATGCTCATTTGCTACAAATGAGCCTCAAATCCTAGAATTCTAAAAAGCTGAATTCCTGAACTCCTTAATACCTCCTCAGTGGTTAACCCATTCAACTAATCATATTATTACCATATCTATATATCTGTGTATTAAATATTAAATATATATATATATTATATTATTAATTAATTCTCTCTGTGAAAGCAGTGGATCTCTTATTTATTCTGAGCGTAGATAATGTTTTGCACTTATCTTTAGTTATTCTTTATATATTTATCAATATGCTCTTGTAATACCGGATCAGTTTGAAATATGAGAAAGAATAAGTCTAAATTTAGGTTTATTATATACATCATTTATATTTATCTCTAATAATCATGAAACAATTATCAATATAAAGTATTCATTAATTCTCAAAACACAATCCTTACTATGATCTCAGAGCTTTCGTTCTTGGAGGGAGGGATGTTGAAATTTATGTAACATTTATATTGTCATTTTTAGAGATTTCTTTTATATGATAGATAAACTACGTGAAATATAGAAACCAGCATTAGAAGTTCTATCTTCAACTTGTACCTCATATAACCGTTTGTCTGTAGTTGAAGAGTGAATAGTTTTCATCCTCTTCTATTAGGTGTTAAGCGGGTTATCAAAAATACAGTAAATAAGTCTCTGTTTTTATCTGGTACCCTTACATGGCTGAAAGCTATAACAGTTATAAATGGTTATGAACAGTAATAAATATTTACGATGCTGCAAGCTATTAAGAATCAATCTAGCCCCGTGGTGCTCATTCATAATACCATAATAGCCAATTGATGATCCAAAACCTTCCATGCTTAATTAGTTATTCAAAATACAAACTCCAGTATATTATAGAAGAGTAAAGAACACAGCATAGTGATTTAAATCATTCATTGAATGTATGAACGGGTTAGATTTCGCTAAATAAGGTTTATATCAACGTTTACTTCCTTAAACTTTAATATTTATGTATAGTAATAAGCTTTACAGTTAACAACTTAGTTTTTTCATTTTCGATTTTCTCGCTTTCATATGCTTTGGATAACAGAGGAATGAGGTGGAAAATGCTCTGACCGAGAAGTTCATCAACAATTAAAGACACATTTTCTAAAACAGAAGTGTATAACAATACAGATTGTGCTAGTTTTTAGCTGTCTTTGAAAACTCTGCTCCTGTTTATGTAAAGTGCAGGTTTCTCATAGTCAGCAGCTCTGAAGCGAATAAGCTAGGCGTAGAGCAACCACAAGCATTGCCTGCGCTTAAGAAAAGACAATTATGGCTCTTACTTAGATAAGTTTAACACCAGAATACATAAATATATATATTTGTTATATTTTGTCTTTCAAAATCGGTCCCTTTCTTGCTTTTGTTCTTCATATATTAACGCTTATGATTTAACGTTTATTTTATAAAGGTTCAGTGCATAAAGCTGCATGTCATCCTCCCAATAAGGAATGTGAATTTAATCGTAATATAAAAGTTTAGTTTATCAGATTACGTCATCCTCAAATACGATAAGATCTCGGGTACCCAAAGAATCATATATAACTGTATAAATATGTAGTACCGAGTAAATTAACAGTCGATAACAATCACTACTGAATAGCAGACACTTTTGGGATATCTACAAACCAAATATTTGCCCTCTATCGTATGTTATGACCTGCTGTACTGATCAGCAGATGTGTAGCTAATTGTCCAATATCAGGGGGTGGTAATAAAGGAATCGGAAGACGGAAGCGGAAGACGGAAGCGGAAGACGAAATATAAGAATTTCAAAATTGCGGCCAATAATTGAAGTTCTATCACTTTAATAGAGGCAAAAAGCTGTCCGCTGGCTAGAGAACGTAACACAGCCAGCAATAAGACATCAACGTCATAAAGAAAAGTCTCACGGAAACCACACAAACTGCGCTTGAAAGCTGCAACTGATGGCACGGCAGTGGCTGAGGTGTTTGCTGGAACGACTAGTTTGAAATAAAACAGGCATCGGAAACTACAGGGGCAGAAAATGAGGCTGAAAGGTACGGGAAGTTAAAGCTGTGCCGTTGAAAGGGAGAAAATGAAGAGGGAGAAAATACAGGAAATGAGAGAAGAATTAGAAAAGGAATTATAATAGAAAGAGAATATATTTAGTAAAGTATTAGGAAGAATAGGAAGAATAGGAAGAATAGGAAGAATAGGAAGAATTAGAATTAATTAGAAGGAATTAGAAAAGTATCAGAAAAAACTGATATAGAACAGAAATGAAATAATAAATTATAATCAGATAGAATGGGAACATGATAAGGATAGAATAAAGAAATAATTAGCGGTAGAATGAAGATAGAATACGGAAATAGAATGTAGAAATCAATTTAACAATAACTTGACTAAAGCAGAATATTATAGACAGTAGAATGTGGATAGAATAAACATTAGAATACAGGGAGAATTAGGATAGAACAGACGTTAGAATATAGGGAAAAATTAGGATAGAATAAATTAGAATAGGATATAAAGTTAAATAGGTTATAAATTGAAGTAGAATACGAATAAAAACACAGCTTGAACAACGTATGATGAAAATAGAGAGAGCAGAGAAAGATCAACGAGAGGTAACGCTGAATTTGGGGTTCTTTCCCGAGAACTGGTAAATAAAAGCAGTAATAGTAATAGTAATAGTAATAGTAATAGTAATAGTAATAGTAATAGTAATAGTAATAGTAATAGTAATAGTAATAGTAATAGTAATATAATAGTAATAGTAATAGCAATAGTAATAATAATAATAATAGTAATATCACTACAAATACCAGCTTTATATGGATACCACCAATACAATAGTATCCTTCAGAACTCGAAAACACTCGAAAAGCAGAGAAACCACCAAACTGACATCAAAATAACCCTATAAACCCAACAGTGGACTCCACAGATATCTTAAAAAACAGAAAAACTTCCCTAAAGATTACCAAATACTCAAATACTCCTCCTTTCTACTTCTACATTCTTCAGATATAGGAAACAAGCAGAAAATACGAACAAAAACACCAAATAACCCCAATTTACTACTATAAAAATCCTACAAAAGCTTAGAACTACTAGAAAATACCCGAATATTCCATTTCATACCTTACAGCCTCTAGAAGATACCTTACAGCTTCCAGATGAATTCTTAGAACCTCTAGAAAGTACCTTAATGCTATTTATTCCCACATTTTTACACCATTTCCTTATAATACCTCTCAATACTACAAAACCCTCATTACCTCATAAACCTCCATAACTAGGAAACCAAAACAACAAACAGGAAATCCTGAAAACTCCCAGTATAATCCAAACCTACGGAAATACCCTGTTATCCCAAATACTGCTTACCTCATCTAAAGCTGTTTGATAATCAGCTTTCCTTACTTCTTCTTCTACTACTCTTTTACTACAGAAAAATAACATATAATACATCTATTTCTCAATATCTTCCCTATATTTTCTACATTCCTACTTTCCTACTTTCCTCCCCTCTCCTCACTCATCATCGCCGAACCAGCAAATAGATATTATCCAGTTTCAGCCCAGATAGAGACCTGTAATCTCCTTCTAAACACATCAATAACCCACCAAACGAGACATACACAGCCCTGGGAAGTTGTTAGCACGTGAAACACAATAAATACAACATTATAGAAGAGAAAAACTCACACTTTGTCACCAGTAGACTCGTCAAATTTGTATACAACTCCGTGCATCACGTAATCATAATCATCGGCTAAAGTACGCTCATCGGGCCGAGGTCTGCGCCACCCAGCAGCCGCTTCTGTGTCATCTCCGTCGAGGGACAGAGTCTGTGCCACTGCCACTGTGATTGTTTCGCCCACAGACACGGGGAAAAGCTCGGAATTGACGTCCAGGGTTAATTCCATGTCGGAAGCGGTAGTAGAAGAAGCCGTAAGCCGAACTACGCGATCGTACTGACCGGGGTCGACTTCGGATACTTTGAAAACGTCATCGAATAGCAGGGAGCTCATTGTGTCTTTTTGCGGTAGTGAGTTTGTGGTAAGATATTCGGATCGGCTTCGGAACCGAGCCGAACTTCGGAACGGAAAGATCGGAGAGATGAAAAATTATGGAAAATTTTTGGGTTACCGAGGGATGTTTCTGATGACGTAATCTGAAAATTAGTTTAGAACGGGGAGGAGACGTGAGGTGGAATAAAAAATGTGATTATGTAATCGGGAAAAGGAGGGGTAGAGGGGAATGAGAGGAATGAGAGGAATGAGGGAAAGCAGGGGGAGAATGGTGGATATTTAGGGGAGATTTGAGCTGTAGGTAATTTGGAGTGTCATTAGTAGAGTTGGGTAGGTTGGAATAGGCAGGGAAGTGGGGGTTCTGAGAGTGTAGAGAGTATAAGGTGCTGGAGAATGGCTGGAAGCTCTTGGTCTATTGGAGGTCGAGAAATAGTGGGAAACAAGGGAGGGACTGACTTTTTGGCGGTTTGAGTGATATTTCACGTCCAAATGAGTTGTTTGAAGTTGGAGTTTCCGCCGTTGAATAGCCCTGCTCGGCTTAATTGGAGATTCATTCGAGGATTTTGTTTTTGACATGTAAAATGTCAAGCTCTCGTACCTGCATAGTCATGCATATGGCTCAACTTTATCAACGACTTGCGAGCTCTTCAGTGACTTCTCTGTATTAATATGATCATGAAAAATGCTCTGACTGCAAAACAATTGTCAAATTTGATTATCAGAATAGAATCCTAGTATCAATGTTTGAGTTTCCTTGATTATCTCGCGATATTTACAGTCATTAGCTGATCTGTAAATGATTAGGTAATCCTATAATTACTCCCAGTCTTTGTAGATCGAATGCCTCAAAATTGCAACCAAAGAGTGGTTCTAATGATCTCAGAGCCTGTTAAACAGACAGATATGACTAGAGAGTTATAAAAGTTAGACTATAAACTAATTCCAGGCCCCTCCTACCCTAAAAATGTGAAACGAATCGAACATTCAGTAATCACCGAGTGTCCCATAACAGATACTGAGAATGCTTCAGGACGATCGGAGCACTCAGATGTCACTGTTCCGTGATTAAAATGCAACTAAGAGCCTATTAAATCCTGCTATTACCTTTTAATTAATGCCTTATAGCTTCTATATTCTTTAATTCTCACTTCAGACTTTGATTCAACCTTCAGTTCCGCCTTTTCGTTCTCAGCTCTACCTCCCACCTCCCACGTCTCACCTCCCACATTTCCCCCAAACAAGACACCCCATAATTCACTGCTAAACCCCACATTTCCAGCTTAAAGTTCCCACTATAACATTCAAAACTTCTTAAACCCCCTAAAACACCCAATTAATCCCCCAAATTTCCCACTCCACACCTTCAAATTCCCCACCTTCCTCTCCCTCTTACCTCCCACCTCCCATCTCACCTCCCTGTTTCATCGCTCATTGCTTTCCCAATCGGGAAAAAATTCAGTCTCGGCCTCGAAACTTTCATTTTTATGCTTCAACTTTTCGGCTCCTCCTTTCCGCTTATTTCCTATCCGCTCGGTTCCGCTCGGCTCCGTCGGATGTCATTTTGTGCTATTCAGTTCGGCTATTCTCTCGGAAGTACACAGAACCCGTTTGTGGCAACATCAGATTCGGCATTTCCTCTGTAATTCTCGGCTTCTCCGCCTTTATGCTTCTTCGGCAGACTACGCGTCTCATCTCTTACAATTCGGCTGATAACTCCGTCCTGGTTGTTCGGCAAAATTCGGAATAATTCGGAATAATATCGGCATATTTCCATTCTATTTGTACTATTTGTACTATTTATCAACAGCCCCTCCCCCGTTTCCCCTCCCTTTTGGTCCCGAAACTCCCGGAATGCCGAATCCTCCTCGGCTTATCCGAGATTACCCGATTAACTCCCCGCTATTCCGTTCCGGCCCGCACTTCCGATGTTCAAACTAATGAATTTCAACCCTTTTGGTCTCCGCTCGGCGTTTGCCCCGCGCCAGGCACCGTACGCCCCTGTAAGCCCCGCTATTCCCCCCTCCGACTCGGCTAATTCGGCAAATCCCTATGAAAACCCCGCTATTCCCTTAGAAGATATCAGCCCGAGGTCTTCCGTGTCGGAGCTTTTCGACCACATAGACGCTGCTGCCAGCCGTATGGATATGCGGTCCTCTGCTGCGCCACCAGAGGATCCCGATTTGGAGAAATATGGGGCTGATTCCGCTTCTGGTATACCTATACCTATTCCTGTACCTCCTAGTTCTGATCTGAAAAGGGCAATTAAGTGGCTCAGCGTTGTTATAGCGAGTTTGTGGATTATAACTGTGGCTGTTTATTCACATTCGGCATCGAATTCAGCCACAAATTCAGCCACGTCTTCGGCAAACCTCACGTCTCTTCTCCCCGAGGCTCGGAACGTTCGGTATTTTGATTTAAATCTCGGATCAGGCGATTCAGGGACGCAAAAACTCAATTTATCCACTCAGCAAACGGGCCGGTTTTATCCGTATGAGGAAACTGTGGCGTGGATGCCGCAAAACCCGGGGAATTCAGCCACAGACTCGGGGAAACGGATATTCCACAGAAATCAGGGCTTTGAAGTTCGGGCCGGGCTGAATTCCGAGGATAGCCGATTGTGTTCCGATAGTTTTGAGTACAAAGGGCAAACGTATACTTTCCGATCTGTGCAGTTGAATGCTGAAGGCACAAAAGCTTTAGTAGAGACGGGTTTTATTAAAGAATGGCGGCATTCGGGCCGAATTCAGTATTTTGTGTACGATATTGTAGCACAAAAGGCTATTCCGCTCCGAGAAGAGACGGAAAATTCCGAAAATTCGGAAAATTCCGAAAATTCCGAAAAAACAGCCGCTTTTTGCTCTTTGGCTCATTGGAGCCCCGTAGGAGATTCCATAGCTTACGTATACAACAATAACGTATATATAGCCGATTTCCGGAACTTCCCGAGCCGAAAAACTGTCCAAATAAGTTCCGACGGCGGGCCTTCGGTATTCAACGGGAAAGCCGACTGGGTATATGAGGAAGAAGTGTTTTCTTCCGCTTCAGCTTTGTGGTGGAGCCCTGACGGGACATCCGTTGTTTTCATGCGGACCGACGAATCCCGCGTCCCGTCGTATGCTTTAGAGTATTTTATAGAAAAGGGGGATCAGCGGTATCCTGTAGTAGAGGAGTTGAAGTATCCGAAACCTGGATTTGGGAATCCGGAAGTGACTTTGTGGGTTTATTTTATAGGAGAGGAAAAAGGAGGAAAAGGAGGAAAAGGAGAAAAAGCGGAGGAAAAGGCAGTGCGGGACGGAATAGAAAGCTCGGCAGCGGGTTTACAGTCTGGGAATTCTAATGGCGGGGTTGATTGGGAATCGGGTGTTAATATGAGCCGAGTTTCGGAAGTAACTTCGGAAGTAATCTCGGTTTCGGCTTCGGCTGCGGAATCGGAATCGGAATTAGAAACTTCCGACGGTGTTCGGAATAAGTTTCGGCTCCGATCGGAAGATTCTTCAGCCACAAACTCAGCCACAAACTCAGCCACACCTCTCAATTTAGACCTCCCACCCTCGGCTCTCATCCTGTCTGTGACATTTCTCAGCTCTTCTTCCGTGCTTATCCACACCACAAACCGCGAATCCGACATTCTCACCGTATTCCTCGCCACAATAACCCCAAAAGGACCGTCAGCCACAATCGTACGCCAAGAAAACGTTTACAAAACCGATGGCGGCTGGGTAGACAAGAAAATACCGACAATCTCGGTACCACAAAACTCAACAGCCGGAATCCCCTGTACTGGTTACCTGGACGTAGCAGCTTACCAGGGATTTGACACTCTTTTGTACTTCCCGAACGCCACCAGCAACAACAGCGTTGTCCTGACGCCGGGGAAGTTCGACGTAACCGCTTTGCACTCCTTTGATGCCGCTTTGGGCCGAGTATACTTCAGTAGTACCGAGGAATCTCCGATGGCTCGGCATTTGTACTCCGTCAATCTCAACGGAACGGAGAAAACTCGGCTCACAGGAGCCGGCGGAGCGGAGTATTTCGACGTAGATTTCTCTCCAGGAAGCCGTTTCGGCCTTGTGGCGTACCGCGGGCCGGAACAGCCGTACCAGAGACTCGTAGACTTTGTAGGCTATTGGGGAGTCGTAGAGCGGGGAAAAGCGGGGCAATCGGCGGCCCCGCCGGCTGTGCTGTCGGAATCCCAGGCAGTTCCAGGAGTGGTTTTGCCGTTGGAAAATCCGTTCCCGTTAAGTCAGATTGTGCAGGAGTTTCAAATGCCGACGGAAACGTATTTGGAACTTCCGGTACAGTGGGGGGACGGAGAAAATGAAAATAATGAAACTGAGGGGGATTTCCGCAGGTTTGGAACGCGGGAAAGCGGCGGAAATGATAGTATAGAAAGCAGAAGGGTTATCGGACATACCGGGGGGAATATTGAGAGAAATGCCGAATCTTCCGAACATTCCTCGGTTTCCGACGGAGTTTCCGATTACCTCAGCGTTGTAGAAATCCGTCCTCCGCATTTTAATCCACAAAGGAAATACCCCGTGCTTTTCTACGTATACGGCGGGCCGAATTCACAGCAGGTTTCCTATAAACTCGACATCTCCTTCCAGCACGTAGTAGCAGCAAGCCTGGACGCTGTAGTTGTCACAGTAGACGGGCGGGGCACGGGATTCCGAGGTCGGAAGTTCAAAAGTGCGGTTCGGGACAGACTCGGGAAGTTTGAAGCCGCAGATCAGGTAACTGTGGCTGAAACGTGGCGTAAATTACCGTATATAGACAGTAGCAAAGTAGCAATCTGGGGCTGGAGTTTCGGAGGGTTCACAACTTTGAAAACCCTGGAAACGGACGCCGGAAAGAACTTCCAGTTCGGCATGGCTGTCGCTCCAGTAACAGACTGGCTATTATACGATTCTGTGTATACCGAGAGGTATATGCACGTGCCTGAGCGGAACCCGGACGGATATTCGGGTAGCCGCATAGCCGATGCCGAAGCACTGAGCCGAGCTGACAGGTTTCTCATTATGCATGGAACTGGAGACGATAACGTGCATTTCCAGAACAGTTTGCAGTTACTGGACCGACTGAATCTTGCAGGAGTGGAGAATTACGATATGCATATTTTCCCAGATTCTGATCACAGTATTTATTTCCATAATGCGAACAAAATGGTGTATGACAGGTTGTTCAATTGGCTGAAGCAGGCGTTCAATGGGGAGTTTGAGAGGGCAGGATGAGAGGGAAAAGGGAAAGATAGGATGGGAGGAGAGTGGAGAGTTGGAAGGTCAAATAAGTATCCAAGAGGATATTTAAGAGGATATTCAGAGGTATTCTTTAGGGTATTTAATATGTACTCTTATAGGATATTCAAGAGGTATTCAAGAGGTATTCTTTAGGGTATTCTTATAAGCTATTCTTATAGGTATTCCTCGGGGTATTTAATATGTATTCTTATAGGTATTCTTTAGATATTCTTATAGCACAATAAGGATTACAGGAACTTCAGGAAGTAATCAAGTATTTCAACACGTCAAATTAGGCATACTGAAGAAATTGATGAACAGGAAGAAGTATTCAGTACAGCGTGTTGAAAAGAAGAGCGGTGTATTCTTTGGTAACTACTGAGAAGGGAATGGAAATATGTTGCTATTAGGTGAATACAGTAGAAAGGAGAAGAGAAGAAGAGAAGAAGAGAAGAAGAGAAGAAGAGAAGAAGAGAAGAAGAGAAGAAGAGAAGAAGAGAAGAAGAGAAGAAGAGAAGAAGAGATCTTTAGATGATAAACCCAATAAATACCATTCATTGGAAACGAAAGGAACAAGCAGTTTGATGAAATTTTGGCTTGCTGGGTTTCCCGTTATGATATTCAGCGTTTTTCTTGTTATGGACGAATTTATAATCCCTGGGGACCTAAACGTCGATTTACTACCTGCTAACGGGCAAAGGATATTCTGGTTTATCTCTTTGCTGGTTATGATGGACTTAATGAAGAGATATTTCAATATTCTGCTTGGAAAAGTGAGATCTACAACGGAAAAAATGCTAAAGAACGATCAGAGAGAGAGAAAAGAGAGAAATAGCATCTCACAGGTTTGGAAAGTTATGAGATATTGAAACTTCCGGCCGGAAATTAAGATCTCTTATATTGTTTGGATAGAAATAGAGGAATTATGAAAAGGATATTTTGATTCCTGCACTGGAAAGTGAACAATTCTTCTAATATTGACTTGAGAATGGGAAATATGAGTCAGAGAGTTGCTGTGTTATCAGGTAAATGAGCATTATGAGGAATAGAGTATTTGCTGGTTATTTATTTAATTTTTTGTATAGAAATCGGTATAGGTTCTTAGGCTCTTTACGGGTCTACAGGGGTGTTTCAATTTGATAGTTCAGTGAATAGTAAGAAGTAAGAAGTAAGAAGTAAGAAGTAAGAAGTAAGAAGTAAGAAGTAAGAAGTAAGAAGTAAGAAGTAAGAAGTAAGAATGTAAGAAGTAAGAAGTAAGAAGTAAGAAGTAAGAAGTAAGAAGTAAGAAGTAAGAAGTAAGAAGTAAGAAGTAAGAAGTAAGAAGTAAGAAGTAAGAAGTAAGAAGTAAGAAGTAAGAAGT
>JAKTRH010000081.1:0-65438 GCA_030579575.1 Sporopachydermia lactativora
TTCTTTATTCTTTATTCTTTATTCTTTATTCTTTATTCTTTATTCTTTATTCTTTATTCTTTATTCTTTATTCTTTATTCTTTATTCTTTATTCTTTATTCTTTATTCTTTATTCTTTATTTCCTCCTCTTTCCTCCTCTTCCCTCCTCTTCCTTTTATCCCCCTTCTATCCACCCTTCTTACTCATCCAATAAACCACCATTCCAACTATTACAACGACCATTCCAGGTTTCAGCAAGTTCAATTCCATTTATCGGGTTTTCTTTCTTTGTTCCAGGCTGCTAATAAGTTAGAAAAACAGCCGAGTATCTGCTATATCCTGGCTATGAATATTATAAAATCTTTCTAACGCATTATAGAAATCCAATCTTTCCACAATATTTAACCAGTTATAGCCGAATATTTTCCAGAACAATACAGAAGTATTCGTCAGTCTTTAAGGATGTTTGCAGGTCAAATAAGGAACAAATTAGACTGGTAAAAGTGGTAAGAAATGCTTCTGACGATATAAAAATCATTAAAACCATTAAAAGCATTAAAATCATTAAAATCATTAAAACCATTAAAAGCATTAAAACCATTAAAACCACTGCAAGTTTCTACAATTTCTACAATTTCTACAATTTCTATAATTTCTACAATTTCTATAATTTCTATGATTCACCCTTCTATCCACATTTCCACTAAAAACTCTTTCTACTTTCTCTCTACTCTTTTCCCTTGTATTTCCACCAATTTCTCTCTTTATTTCCATTCTTTTCCCTTTTATTTCCACCAATTTCTCTCTTTATTTCCCCCCTTTCCCTCCTCCCCTCCTAATGCTTCCCATGCCCTGAACTAAACCGATCATAACAGTACAATCCAACCCCTGTTAAAATCAACCCACAAACCTGAGACTTGTGAATCGAATGGCCCGCCCAAATCATCGTAACAGTGATTACCACAATTCTTTTCAGCAGACTGGCAATCGAGTAGGAAACGGGCGATAAAACGCCAATTATATGGAAGGCCAGCAACGCCTGGATGAAATGAGATGTGCCGTTGCCTAATAAATACAACCATGGGACTGATTGAATAATTGTGGTAGTTTTTGATGATTCTACCGAGTTTACAAAATCGGGAACGGAAGCGGAAGCGGAAGCGGAAGCGGAATTACCAGATAGCACAGAAAGAATGGGTGACAATTCCGTGCCGAGAAATACGGGTAAAGAGAAAAAAAATCCCCATAAAGAACAGTATATAAGTACAGTAAGTTTATCCGGTTTCCCGGAAGCGGCTTCCGTCAATATGCGGCTTGCCGTGCCTGTCATTTTATCGGAAAAACTATTTGAACGATTGTGGCGCAATTCCGTTAACGGCAAATCCGTTTCCGCTCTTTGCTTATCATTTGTACCGCTTAAAAGCGTTTTTGAGTAAATACTTTGAGCTACAAACACAAAAGTAGACAAAACCGCAAAGAAAACCCCGCGGAATTGGCCGGAAATAACAGAGTACAAAGACCCACGCATTAAAATCATCATAATCCCTGAAACTAACGGGATTAACGACGCGTATGTGGCAATTGGCATCCGCGTTTGAAACACAATTCGGTAAACTGCCACCGTGACAATCGGCGAAAGCGCCTTAATCGACGCCACAGCAGCGGCAGGAATTATCGACGTGGCAGCATGTGACAGCAAATGCCCGGCAAACTGGAAAATACCCATCGGAACAGTTTTGCGGAGCATTGATCGGGAAGGTGATTGTAACCTTCCGATTCTCGGCACGGAACCTTCCGGGAACCACCGGCGGATCTGTGGCAGCCACGTGGCCAGCTCGATCACCGCTATCCCGAGAATCACGTTACTGAGGAACTGAATCTCGGTGAGCAAAGCCGGGTAGCTGAAAACGTCTAGAATAGCTTTATTGAACGTCGTAGTGACGGAAGACACGGCATACCAGCAGAGGCAGAGAATGATGACTTTGAGGGAGATGGGAGGCAGCCAGCTGCCTGAGCGGAAGGCGCGGATAGCCGATTGTAACATATTTGGGCCGAGGAAAAGCCGAAAGCCGAGGAAAAGCGGAGGAAAAGCCGAGGAAAAGCCGAGGAAAGAGCTGTGGTTTGGGTTTGTGGCTTTTATTGATTGAAAATATGCCACAAAAGCGGCATAAAATTGTAGCTTTTGATGCGATAATTCGGGAAAAAAACGCCGAGAAAGCGGGGAATGCGTCGGAAGAGCCGCGTCGACGGAGTTCGACGGAATGCGATGAGATGAAAGTGGAAGAGGCTTAGGAAGGAGAGGAGACGCGAAGTGAGGAGGAGAAGGAGATGAGGTAATCAGAAAATGGCTTTTTATTTTGGATGACGTAAGCAAGAATAAAGAAAAACTGGAGTGATAATTGATGGAAAGGCGCAATGAAGCGTGATTAATCGCGAGAAAAGGGGAAAGCGATCAGGCAATGAAGAGACTGAGATGATTGCTTGGCAATGGAAGGCTAGAGACGAGCTATGTGAGGTTCCTGGCAAGTTGGGCGCTGTTGAACTGGCAAGAGGTCTAGGTCTAGTTTGTTCGGCGTTTCTGGAAATTTCTCCAGATTGATCACATGGGCCTTGAACAAACCTGCAAAGAACCAAACGTAAAGCCTATTTAAAGCCTATTCAATGTTCTAATATTAGTTCATCGGTTTCTTTGTTATCGCTCATATTACGTTGAGGAAATCGTCGCACATTTGCTCGGTTTACTATGCAAAATACCGTTTGATATAAAGTTTAGACCTCGGACTTTCAGAAGCATGACTCAAGATTAGTGCTTGCATAAACGTTAATTTTAGGTGAACTTTAAATAATTAATCCGAAAACTTAAGAAAAATCGAATGGTTCTCTCAATCTCATCACTAAAGGCTGCTCTTATCTCTTTGGAAGACTTTCTGAGCATCTCAATTGATATTTACTATTATTTTTTATCACTAGTCCTTTGCCGATCTTGTTAATGAATAATACCTACATGAATTTATCCGTCGATCGTTGCGTTGGAAACAGTAGAAGAAACAGTCGAAACCATAAAACAGCAGATTTCTATTGTTCTATATTCCTATGCGTTCGAAATGCGTGGTTCAATGCTTATGCTTATTTACTGAAGATAATTAAACAGATGTGAGATAGCAACGTGACTATGTTTTCACGTGCTCATTCCCAATTCTCGCTTGACAACATCAAACATTATATTTCTTTTCTTTTTGACTTTCAGAATATTCAAAATAGCATAAGCTTCAACCACTATTCCATCATTTTCATCATACTTCGTCTACTTCGTTTACCTCTGATCTCCCTGGAGATCATTTTGCAGTTCATTTATCCATCTTGATAACAATATTCCCGTCAGCGCCTTTCACCAGTTCAATACTTTTCAGCAGTTCTTTCTTATTGCTGTAGAATTCTGAATTGTGTTTGTCCTTGGTCAACTGCTTTATCACTTTGTAGATGGAGATTGGCTTATCCGAAACTAAACTGGCGATCGGACTGCTCTTGCTTTTCAGTTCTTTCTTCTCTTTCTTCTCTTTCTTATCCTTTTTCTCCTTTTCCTTCTGATCGTTATTCACATCAGTTTTCACTTCTGTCTTCTGCTCCTTTTTATCTCCAGGCTTCTGCTGCTGCTGCTGCTGTTTCTGCTGTTGCGAGGCACCCTTCTTGCCTTTGTATAAACCTTTCTGGTATTTTTGATCCTCTGAAATACACTGAGTATGCTGCTTGTAGTCGTTGCCCTGGAATGTAGTCGAACAGTCTAAACAAGTGTAAAGGGCATGACATCTTCCTCTATGCGCATCCGTCTTCTTCTTCGGAATAGTTTCCGCGCATGTCTGTAGATGGTTAGTACATCCAGCTGACTCGGTAATACAATTTACATTCCCTTTCCCTCTTCATACATACTTCACAGAAAAAGCTCACCATTATAGCTAGCAGAATCACCTAAAACCTTTGAAAATTAGACGCAAATGTTATTTCCAATCCCACTATATTCTATACTAAGTATTTACACTCCTCTAGAATACGTATACACCGTTAAATCCTCCCTTATCTCACACATTTCTCCTACAAATCCCACTTCCTATAATCAATACTTCCTCATCTCATTTTCCCCATACAAATCAAACTTTTCACTGAAAAATTTCTCGAGACACCCTGCATCTCCCCTCGCTCCCAGCCCACACGAGAAGAGACTCCAAGTCCGAGGGCTGCACGGAATAACCGTAACGGCCGTCGGCTCCAAAAATAAGCCGATTAAACTGCAGGAAATAGCCGAATATGACGCAGATAATAATACCAAATTGGTACAGTTCGACTACAGCGTAAAATACCGCATTTCCCCAGTATTTCAGGCGTTCCCGCACTCCGCAAATCGCTTTCCCCTAACTTCGGCTCTCAAGGCACCCCCCTAATGCGTCTCGTCATATTTCACCTTCTATTATACTAAGTACCTAACATCATAGACGTTCCCCCGTGTCCTGAGAACCCTGTAGACTTCTAATACCCCTCTTCTGCCTCTCATATACGTCAATTGCCACCTCCTTTCTCAAGTCAGCTCACAAACTTCACATCTGAGCTACCGGCTTACTAAGCTGAACCGAATTCACCCCTCCGCCGAAGCTTCCGGCTTCCATATTCGGCGACCCCATGCCAGTTTACCGAGTTTTCTAGATTTCAGCTGTATGCGAGAACAGCGAATGCGATGACGATGAGTTGCCTTACTGGGCACCAAGCGTGTTCAGGTGATGTGGCAATTGGTTACCTCAAGTTCGTTACGTTCCTTAGGTTCCTTAGGTTCCTTAGGTTAGCTAAATCGGTTATTAGGCGTCCATTGAGGTATAAATAGGGCACGAGATTCGTTCGGGGCAGGGATAAATTGATAGTTAGTTAGCTAGATAGTTAGTTAGTTCGTCTGTAGATAAATGAATGATTTGTCAGCGAGGAACAAGGAAGGAATATAACGTTCGAGTATTGTAAAGTATCTCTTGAGAGAAGAGTATAAAAACCTGCGAATCTCCCACATTCCATCCAGGCATACGAGTCTACTAAATCTACCGGATTAAATCTACGAATCCTATCTACTACCTACTAACTACCCTACTATCTACTTCTACTACTTCTACTACTTCTACTACTACTACACTCATCATGTCACTCCCCAAGACTCAGCGCACTGCTTCGATCACCCTGAAGCAGCCGAAAGACCACTTGGATATCGTGGAAAAACCCGTGCCACAGCCTGCCGAAGACGAACTCCTGGTGAAGGTGAAAGCCGTGGCAGTGAACCCCACAGACTGGAAACACATTGACTACACTATGGGCCCCGCCGGGTCGACGTCCGGCTGCGACTACGCCGGCACTGTCGTTGCCCTCGGCTCGGGAGTTTCCGGATTTGCCGTCGGCGACGATGTCTACGGATTTGTGCACGGATCGGCAGTTCGGACACCCGATAACGGAGCCTTTGCCGAGTATACTGCGGCAAAACAGCTATTTACAGTCAAGGCTGCGGAGAAATTGAAGTACGCAGAGTCCAAGAAGCTCCCGCCGGGGAAAATCACAACATATGAAGGCGCAGCGTCGACTGGCATTGCTATCGGCACCACTTTGCTGTCTTTCCATAATGTGCTTGGCGTAAAATCACTGGAAAAGCTGTCTGAACCCCGCACCGTGCTTATCTGGGGTGGAGCGACGTCAGTGGGCCAAATTGCTATTCAGGTAGCCAAGAAGATTCTCGGGGCAGAAGTGTTTGTCGTTGCGTCACGGAAAAACGAAGAACTGCTCAAGAGTTTGGGCGCAGACCGTCTGTTTGACTATCACGACTCTGACGTTGTAGAACAGCTGAAAAAAGTGAATAACAAGCTGCCGTACGTATTTGACTGCGTTGGCTCTGACACGACGCTGCAGCAGATCAACGATTTCATTTCTACGGAGTTCCCAGTGTCTGTAGACAGTCTGATTTCGTCGGGAGACAAGATTCAGAACAAGAAGCCGAATTTGACTATCTACAACACTCTGCTGTACAGAGCATCAGGGCAGGCTATTGAGTTTGCTTACGGAGCGAAATTCCCGCCGCATCCGGAGTCGTACGAAGCGGTGAAGACGCTGTTGCCGCAGCTTATCCCTTACTTGAACGACGGGACTATTAAGCACATGCCTATCAAGATCTACGAGGACCCCGGTTTGAAGTCTGCTGACGTGTTGAATGAGATCTTCGATCTCATGAGACACGACAAGGTGAGTGCTGAAAAGCAGGTTGTCCGGATTTGAATTGAATTGAGTATATAGGTGGCGTGTAGCTGAATTGAATTGAATAGGAAAAAACGTTGATATTACGATTGGCCTGTAGGAATGGAGATTGGAGCGGAAGGATGGAAATGGGAAGCCCTGATGGCCTGGAGATTACATGGCTGGAAGCTACAAACGCCTACAGTATGAGGAATGAAAAATATACAATTTAAGCCGCTTTTTGGGCAGTTTAGGAGTTATTCTGACAGGATAAAAACCAAGTAGAAGATGCGTATTTTCTGTTAAAACCCGTTGAAATTCGTCCCGTTTAACCACCGATAGCCGAGGAGCGAAATTTCAGATCACGTAAGCAATAATAATTATATACACATCACGTCTCATCGCGTTTCTTCCATTCATCGACTCGCATATGCCGTTTATAGCAAATTTCTTGCTTCATATTTATTCATTTATCACTATGAAGAGTGTATTAATGAGCTATTCAGGGATATATATGGATATTCAAGGATATTCAGGGGTATTAAAAGATACTCAGAAACATATTTACCCTTTTTTTCCCTCTTTATTTGCTCTTTCAACCCATTTTTACCACCCTTTACGACACTTTTCACTCATATTTCACCCATATTTCACCATATTTCACCCTAATCACCTATTATCCTTCTTAAACTACCAATATACACCTAGCAAACATGCCTGCGCAACCCCAGCAGCCCCCAAACCCCAACGGAACGTCCCTGCAGCTGAACCCGGCTGTTTTCGCTCGCATAGCCCCCGATGTGTTCTTCCAAAGACACCTGAAGTACCTGGAAACGCGTCCATTCTCTACACAGAAATTTGAAGAATTCCGGCCTCTGCACGTCTCGCGCGGTACCCTGGCCGGCCCGCCGGGGATCCTCGGATCAGCCGTGGCGAAGTGCGGCGCCACATCGGTCATTTGCTCCGTAACGGCCGGAATAGAGGAGGTTGACCCGCTGAAATATGACACAGTACAGGATTTCGGGTCTTTATCGGATGAGTTCCCGCGTTTCCGGTGTTTTTTCCCGACAGTGGAAGTCGACAGAGGCCGAGCCGGCGGCCCGCCGACGGACGAGGAAATGGCGTTGAGCCAGGCGTTGTGCGAGTTTATAGGAAGTTGTGGTATAGTTAAAGAACAAAGCGTAGAAGTAATTGTAGGCCGTAAGCTTCTGCGGGACGGGGAACTGACTGTTGAGTACTCTGAGGAGAAAATAGAGGCGTACTGCCGCGGGGAGTCGATTTATACCGAGGAATTCCGCGATTCCGAGCTGAAAAAACAGTTCCGATACGTTTTGTATGCTAATGTGCAGGTTATAGGCCGAGCAGGCCCGCCTTTCGGGTTAATTTGTGCCGCGGTTGGGGCGGCGTTGAGTGACACGCGGCTGCCTTTGTGTTATTTGCCGGATGATGTGCGGAGTTTAGACAGGAATGGGGACAAATGGACAGTTTTGTGTGATGAAAAACGCCGAGTGCCACTGCAGTTACACGGAGAATTCCCGGCAGTTTCGGAGTTCGGAGTAGCACAAATAGAGGGCAAATTCCTATTAGAAGACGAGGCGCCGCCGGTTGAGACAGTTTTCCTGGCAGATTTGAACGGAGAAGCGGAAGAAGCGGCAGTTTCGTCGCGGATTACCGTGGCAGCTACTGCGGGCGGAGTTTTAAAGTATTTCTCGTTGATTTCCGGCGATGCAGATATCACGAGAGAAGATATCCGGAAAGCTGTTCGGATGGCGCAGCAGAGAGCGGAGGAAATACGGGAGAAATGAGTTGAGAGATGGAAGAAATAAGCGGGAAGCAGAGGTTGTAGTAATAATTAATCAGCGCCAGTATAAATGGTGGGAACATTATGATCATTGAGTAGGATTCAGCATGTAGATATAGAGATATTATTGGTAGATTTAGAGATGCCAGTGGGAGATTTAGATGGGATTTCCCGGTATTTCCGGGTTTGGATGAAAGAATCGTGATGGGGGCGTAGAAAAGAAGTTGTAGAAGAGGTTTAGGCGGGGGAGAGGGAGAAAATAGGAAAAAAAATAGGGAGAAATAGGAACTAAACAAAAGATAGCAACCAGAAGAACAGAAAAACAGGTTATAAATGAATGAGATAATAGTATTTTTCTCCCAGAAGAGATAAATAGAAGATGAAATAAATATTCCTTTATCTTGGTTTGTATTCCTCGTTCCTCATCCAACGGTATATCAACTACGTTTTACACTAGACATTTCTTTATCTCCAGTTTTGCCCAGCAAACAGCACATTCTATATGAAGGAAAAAGGTGATATTCCACAGCAATAAAACCGTGTAAATATACCCAAAGTACCGCCTGAACTGAAGGGGTTTAAAACAGTTTTCTGGGAAATACCATTTGTCAGATTTGAAAGCTATCACAGTAGGAGTCTCAAGGTTTGAACGGCTAAGCTGCCTTTCAATCCCTCTGAGGACTTTATCGTTGAAATATAGGAATGTTTCTATTTATAATTATGTTTTATTTATTTCTCTTAGGAGAATCAATGGGTTTTTGACTCAGTTAGGTGATTGCTCGTTTCAGTATTTTTGTATTTTCCAATTGTTTAACTCAGCTTACTCCTGTAATTCCTATGGTTATTTTACCAATTGAACTTTCACTGCTCTGCTGGTTTCTCAAATATCAACAGAATACGACTTCCTCTGCGTTCCAGGGTTCCAGCAGTGTCTCATTAGTTCTCTTTAGTCAGTGAAATGGCTGATTTCTTCGAATTTGACAGTAGACGGTTTTTCAAACTCACAATGCATTTAATTAACATCAATCTTTCTACTATAACTTTAGTTTTACTCTAATTTCCTCATATTTCCTCATATTTCCTCACATTTTCTCCATTTCCTTCATTTCCTTTATTTCCTTCATTCGCTTCCATTCCCTAATTTCCTCAATTCAAATAGTGGTTGTTTCAGTGCACATTGCAAATGTGGAGTAGCTGATGTACTATAAACATAATATTTCAATATTTCAAGCTCAATAATTCAAAATAGTGTCCTTTAATGTTAACTTTTCCAATTTCTTCGGCTCTTTCCTCATTTCCCTCACCTCACCCTCAACATCTACAAAAATTCAGTCCACCCAATTAATTCCTAACTATACACCTATGCTTTTCTAGACTTCACAGTCGTTGCCTTCTTCGCAATAGCCGAAGAAGCAGCCACAGTAGCTTTCATATCCTCATCGGCTTTTGAAAGCGATCGTGCCCGGCGATGCTGTACTTTCTTAATATACACTCGAATATAGAATGCAATGAAAAGCAGCAGATAAGATGAGATGATCATCACACCACACACTGCTGCGTAGTCCTTACCAGCGCATGTACCACAGTGAGGCAACTGTGGGTAGTACTGTGAAGCAAATTTTATATACGAAGCGAAATATATAAATCCAATATCAATAATGAACTGTACAATTTGCATTCGCGTTACCCATTGTTTCCACCACACGCGAACTCCGCAGGCTGCTAGGAAATAGTACCAGTACATGATAACGTGAACAAACAGGTTCAGAGAGATTACAACCCATGAGATGGAAGTGTTTCCTAGCAGTTGAGTGTAGCAGAGGAAAGCTGTAGCGCCGTGGTGATAGGTGTGAAGGAAAGCTGGTTGATTTGTTAGTTGGC
This sequence comes from Sporopachydermia lactativora, assembly GCA_030579575.1. Classification (NCBI taxonomy): domain Eukaryota; kingdom Fungi; phylum Ascomycota; class Sporopachydermiomycetes; order Sporopachydermiales; family Sporopachydermiaceae; genus Sporopachydermia; species Sporopachydermia lactativora. The sequence goes on from JAKTRH010000081.1 coordinate 9,912, forward strand.
GATGTTTTATTGTGGGAGGAAAGCAGTGGGGGGTGTGTGGAGTCAATGAATACTGGAGATTTGAGATGAAGATAGGCATAGAGTAGTGAAAATTGGGATGAAATAGGCATAGAATAGTAGAAATTGAGATAAAATAAGCATAGAGTAGTAGAAATTGAGATAAAAGAAGGCGCAGAATATTAAAAATTGAAATAAAGCCCGCAAAATACTAAATATTGAGATAAAATACTCTAATTTCACAGCAAATAACACTCAAATTTCACCAGAATTTCGCAGTTCAGTCACTTTTAAACTTCCAAACGTTTCCTATCCTTTTCTGCCAAATATTAAACACATTCTAGCAGCCAATAAACCCCTTAAAATAACTTCAGTTTACCCTACGATTCTCTTTACGTTTTCCTACTACTACAGCCGATCCTACAAACTCATCTAGCAGTTTTCTGCCCTGCTAATACCTCCTTTCACCACCTTTTTTCCTTGGGTTTCCCCAATTTTCGCCTTTAACTTACTTAACGGTTTCCCCTTAACAACCAAAAACAACGTATCAACAAATTCAAGATACTTAGTAAGGTAATTAAGCTGTAATGTTAGTCCTGCCTACCCTACGTTGAATATATCACCATTTTACTTACATAATACAGCGTAACTAAAGGCTGAGTCCACGCATCAGGACTGCAAATAGCATAGAAAAGTCCATACTGAGATATAATCGGTATAAGCTGCTCAATCATAAGCACTAACAGCACAAACGACACAGCAGTAAGCAGGAAATTATGCAGTTTAAACAGAGATGCCAATCTCAACGGTTTAATCTCATACGCATTCTGCAAATACCTCCCACCAAATATAACAACATAGTACGCAGTTATAATCTTCACAACCGACAAATGATCAGAGAAGGGCAGCTGATTAGGCACAAATTCAAACTCCGACGGGACAAAACGGCCTCCCGAGACGACCGTCATGGCTTTGTCGAATTGGTCCCATAAATAGATACCGAAAGGTCTGTGAATACTGAATTCCATTTTCAGTTATATTCTTCTTTCTTTCTTTCTTTCTTTCTTTCTTTCACACGCAGTTCAAACCAGCCAATATTTCTTTATCCGTTCCGAGGATCCGAGGAATAGAATTTCTTAGTATATATTCAGGAGTTTTTCCTTCTTTATTCCGCGTTTATCCGCTTAGTTCCTGTTTCCGTTCCGTTAATACCGCTTTGAAGGCCTCCGACGCGGCGTTTTTTCTTCCAGATTTCGGTACTTTTGAACTGCAAATTTCGGGGGGTTCAATGTAAACCCAGGAAATTAGCACGTAGGGGTTCCGTAAAGAGCGACTTGTAGTGAGAAAACGCGCCAGCCTGAGTTTCTCTTCCGTTTGCCAGGTCGTTGAAGTTCCCGAGGACGCGGAATAAGAGAAATTTCTTTTTCGCGTTTGCGAACGTGAAATTTGTTCACAGACACGATAACTGCTAATTTTCATTTTCAGTTTCGGTGTTTGCGCCGTGTACGTTTTGGGATAAGGTTTCCCGGACAAGGTTCGGTAGCTGTAGCTGCGGACGGGGAGCGAGGGGTGGCTGAGGTCGAAAAAATGGATAGTTTCAGGGTGAAAGATGAGATAAGATGGAATTGATGAAAGGCTGAGGCGTCTGTTTATTAGATTAAACCGTCCGCGACTGTTTTTAGCACTTGCAAGGCAAAATTTGATCGGACAGGCTATGCTACTTTGGCTGACATTTTGTCAGTAAGAAGAGAAGAGAGTCATGTCCTACTCAGTAGGAGTGGAACGTGCTGCATTCAAATTTTACGTAAAAAAACGCTTCCCCAGACAGAAAAGGACGGGTTTCAGGTTAACTAATATGCACCAAGTAGCCATAAAATGCAGTAAATTGCACTAAACTGCAAATAATATATCACCAGCCTCGCCTTTTAGCCCTGGCAACTCGCGTATCTCGCTGGAAGGAAAAACAGTATAAACGGAAACGGATATTCATGTCAGGTTTTCCACCCACCGGACGGGACACAGTGTGACTTCCAGGGTTCCAGGGTGGGCAAGTGTGACAAATTTCTGTAAGCTGAACTCGCCATTTAAGGACGTTCTCAGGTTTACTATTACCGTTTTTACCGCATTTCCCCCCGCCCTCTCGGCAATTTCCGGACTATCCAGATAACTATTGTAACTATTTTCACATGCTTTACTACAGGCTTGACAGCGTAAGCCACTCGTTCGCCGGGTATTCTATGCTTCCCGTCTCAACCTGGATGACTCCGAGTCTCATCACGCTACTACTGGCTCCCCCCATTCCCGGACAAACAGACTTATCGTACAATCCATTTACTTTACATATAATATAATCACTATAAATGTCTCATGAGACCTCCCAAATCGCTAATTCACCACTAGCTATTAAGTAGATTCTGTATTTTGAACCCTTTAGACTTGCTGGAACCGTTATACTGTGCCGAGGGGGTCACCGGGTGCTGTTCCGAGCCGTTATTCGGTACTGCCGACTCTTCCGAACTGTTCGGAACGGGTTTCAGTTCCGATTCGGCATTGTCAACCAGTTTGTCCCATTCGTAGAGCACTGCATGCCGCGAATAGTGCGATTCCACCATTTCAGCCGTTTTTGTACCAATAACTTCGGCTATTTTGCTCCATTGTCTACCGTACTTTTTCAGTAATTCCGGGAACAAATCTACTTCGGCAATTGACCAGTAGTTTGTGATTCCTTTCCCGAATTCGGGAGCGGAAGTTTCGCCTGCCGAACTCTTCGGAGAGTTTTCCCGATATTCCGAGTTTTTCCCGTCAATAGATTCCATTTCTACGTCTTTGTGTTTTGTAGTTTCCGCCGTTTCATCCATTTCCTCCTTTTGTGTACCCTCCGTAGGCTCGGCTTCTCTTTCCGTATTCTTTTCCGATTCTTCACCGTCCGGTCCTGCGGAATTCGGCTTCGGACTTCCTGCTTTCGACGTACCAGCGGAATCCAAAGCACCGGGCGCATCCGCACTTTCAGCCGAATTCCCACTTCCGCTTCCGCTTCCGCTTCCGCCTCCGCTTCCGCCTCCGCCCCCGCCTTTCTTCTTTTCCCGCTTCTTCGACTTCCGACTCCCTTTCTTCTTATTAGCCACCAGCGCTTTGTAATCTACACGTTTCTTAGTCCGATAATAATGCAATACGCACTCTTCAAACGTCCTCATCCCACCCATAAGCTTACTAATCTTGCCGAACTGCTTCGGATGATTCACATACGTTGCACAAAACTTCTCATGCTCTTCCGGAGTGAAAGTATCAACTCCGTCGGTGTTTAGCCGTTGATACCACGACTCTTTATCGTCCACTAGATTGTTTACATTGTAGTATTTCATTTCTTCTCGTTCAATAGGGTCTAATATCATATCTGGGACTCTTGCAGCAGTTAATTGAGCTCTATAAGCGGGGTCCCGAGCGTTTTCCCGTTCTAAATTGGCTAGAATTTCTAAGAATTCTGCTTCAGTACGTACAGAATCTCCGTGATGCCGAGAACGGCGATGCGTTGACGGCACGGAGCCTACGGATGAATTTCCTGGTTCTGTGGTTGAATCTTCTTCCGTTTCTTCCGATGGTTTCAATTCTGTGGCTTCTAATTCTCGGCACATGGCGTCCCATTCCGTTTTCAGTGTTTTGTACTGTTTTACAAGCTTCTTCCGTTTCTGAGCCACAAATTGCTTCCGAGCCGCTAAATCATGCAGTAAATGCGCCTGCAGCTGCGCCTCATGCAGCTGTAAATTCCGGAAATAAAACGGATATTCCGACAGCGATCGGATCGGATTTGGAATTGTGTATTTTAAATGTGCTCGTTTCACTTCCCGAGGCAGTAATTCCGCTTCCAGCATTGCCGTTTCCAGGCGTGTCAGTGGACGGATGTATTTGTAGTCGAAAGGGAGGAGTTTGTTGGTTCTGAGGGTTTCCGCTTCGGGATTCGGGTTGTCTTCTGGTTGGGATTTCAGTATTGTATCCGTTTTAGTTTCCATCTTCGGCTTTTCCGCTTCCGCTTCTGCTTCGGCTTTGACTTCGGCTTTAATGACAGTAGAAAGTTCCACAGTTTTATCCGTTTTTGTGCTGATTTCGGCTTTCGGAATCCCAACAGACACGGCTGTTTCACTCGTTTGTGCCATTTTTGCCATTTCGGTCGTAAAAGGAGAAAATTCCGCTTTTGTATCAACCTCGGCAATTCCATCGGCAGCCTTTGCCGAGTCTGTAGCCTCCATAGCATCCACAGACACGGATCTCCGCTCTACCGGCTCGTAAGCTCCGTCTTCGTCGGTTTCCGTTCCGTTGAGATTCTGTGGCGTTTGTGCCGCTTCCGGCTCGGGATTTCCGCTATCAAACCCCGCAGTACCAACATCGGCCCCATTGGCCCCAAATTCAGTGCCCGATCCCGTTTCCGAGATCATATTTGTGTCTTTTCCTTCTCCCGCTTCCGCTCCCGCTTCCGCTATCGCTTCCGCTTTTTCTTCCGCTTTCTCTTCCGTCCCCACATTTGTGTCAACCCGTTGCACACTGTTTGTCAGACTCGATCCGGTGCTCAAACGATGCAGTTTTTCCCGCTCACTGTCTTCATAGTGGCTGCCACCGATTGGGCCGCTTTCACTGCTCCCGCGATGCAAAAACTCCCGAGGCCCAGCCGGCGGCCCGCCAAACTGTGGCGCAGCAACTGTGGCGTCCCGAATATCCCGCTGGCCTTCCCGTTGGACTTCCCGAACGGTTTCTCTCGGATCTCTCGGATCTCTCGGATCCCTGGGATCCCTCAAATCTCTTTGTTCCCTCTGCTCCCTCAAATCCCTCGCATCTCGGAATTTCTCTCGGAACTCCCGCGGCTCCCGCCCGTCTCGCGCCACAAACCGGAACCTCTCCCGATCCCTCAAATCTCGGCTTTCCCGCTCCCGCCCAAAATACTCATACGACCCTCGGAACTCTCCGTCTCCTTCCCGCTCTCCTCGGCCTTCTCGGCCTTCTCGGCCTTCTCGGCCTTCTCGGAAGTACCGATCCCCGCCCCCTGCCACATATTTGTCCCGATAATACGGCGCATATCTGTCCCGATACGCCCCCGGAGCCGACGGTGGCTGAGGATGTTGGTGGGGATGTTGGTGCGGGTGAGAATGCGGGAAAAACCGCCGAGGAGGCGGCCGTTCTCTTCCGCGTTCTCTGTCCAGTAATTCAGGGAACAAATCGCTTTCGGCGTCTCGGCCCGCAAACGGGACGGGCCGGCTGTCTTCGGGAGTCGTCGACGTTGTCCCTTCGGCCCGGACACCCGCTGTGGGTCCTCTGACGTCCCGAATGTCCCGAATGTCTCTGTCCCGACCTTCTCGGAACGGCGAACGGCCCCGACGGAACCCTGGAGGCTGCGATTCCCAGTGTTTACGGTTATACCTTTCTCTGTCCGGAGCGTCCGGCTTGTCCGGCTTGTCCAGTGGGCCGTCAACGTCTTTGCGGTGCCGTCTGTCCGGGAAAGAATCAATTTCCCACTCTTTAAGCGCACTTGGACCCGTCGGCGGCTGTCCGGGGACCGATTTCTCCGAATTAACCACAGAAACAGTCGAACCGGACACAGAACCAGGCCGATAGTGCCGATAGCCGTCCGGCCGGTACGTATTAGGCCGTCCGAACGGCTTTGTGGATCCCGAATCGTACCGAGAAGGACCCCCAGGCCCAGAACGGCCGCCTCCTCGGCTTCCAGGGTCTCGGCGGTACGGCGGATATGCCGAGGCAGCGTAGTCCCGTTCCCTGTCCGGATAGTCCCGAGGCGGGCCGCGTTTCTTTTTGTATTCAGCCGCTTCCCGCTCTCTTCTCACTCTTTCCCTGTCCCGTTCATAGAAAAGCGGGCCGGAAGCGGAAGCGTCTTGTGGCAGCGGCGGGCCGCCGGGAGTCCGTCGGAAGGACCCAGCGGGGCCTGCGGGGCCTGCGGGGCCTGCGGAGCCTGCGGGGCCGGCAGAGCCACCGGAAATTCCCATAGGAGACCGGGAACGTTTCCGGTTTGAGTCATTCCGATTCGGTACTGTAGAAGTAGCAGAAGGTCCGCCGGCAGGAGAGTCGAACGGAGCGCACAAAGGCCAGCAGGAAATACGCCGGCTGGCCATCGCGGGCAGCCAAGTATGAGGATGAACTTATGAGGAGCCAAATGCGTCACAGAAGACTGCAAATACGAGAAATGGTTATGGGAATAGGCGATATACTCTCAATGAAGTTCATTGGAGGTTCTTTTAGGTGTGATATTTGAAGGAAATATGGCAAGAAATGGCTTATTTGGAGGGTGTAGAATTAAAAGTGTTGATAGGCTGGAAGAACCGGTGGGAAAAGTGGTTTAGAAATAGCAGAAATTCAGCGGGAAAATGGGTATTTTGTTTGGTTCTTTCGGAGGTTTCTTTCTATAGAGAGAGGGAAGCTGTTTTTTTTGTTAATATGGAGGGATACCTTTTATTCAGATGACGTGAACATAAAAAGAGGGATGGGAAAAAGGAGGGGGGGCTGGGGTGTATGGGTGTAGGGCAGAGTAAAGGGCAGACCCTTTTACTGGTTTTAAAGGATTACGTAAACGGTTATTGAATGGGATTACGTAATCGGGTAACATGAGCCAGCCATTAATGAAACAAATCCGGATTAGGAAGTATAAGTGATTTTAACCGGGTTTCAACGCGTCGGCGTCGCGTCGTTCCTCGGGGGGACTTTTCAATACGCGTTGAGCGGTCTCTCTGATCTCTTTATCTTTTCATACTACTCGTGCTGGTGGTAAAGGCAGAATTGAAAACATCGACAGTGCTGTTCTGCTACTCAATGGGCCTCACAAAGCTGCTCTGAAGTCTCTTTTTATCCCCAGTTCCTCTCTCAATTGTCCCAGTACGCAATCCTGCCATTCTCTCCTACAAAGCCATACAAACTGAAAAATTGATATCCTCACAAACTGACGAACAACTACGCCGCTTTCACTATCACAAACAGGTCCCACAGACCACTGCTGCCTTAACCACATCTACATTAAAACCACAATGTCATTGTCATCGGATAAACCAGTCCGTCGTACCCGATCGAAACGAGCCAGCGTCTCAGAACCTCTGATGGAACTCCCCGCTACAACGCCCCGCCGACGCTTCCGAGACGGGCAGGCGCCTCCGACGCCGCTTAGCCCTGGAAATTTAGGCCCTATTAGCTCCTCAAACCCCGCAAACCCCGCAAATCCCACCACTCCCGTTACACCTACAAAGCCGAGCCTCCGTTCTTCCGCACCGGAAGACCCTTTCGTAGAGAAACCCGTCGCCGGCCCGAAAGAGCCGAAACGCCGCCGCATAAACGACGTGGCAACTTCGGGTAAAAACTCTGGCGCACCGCAGTTCAAACTTTTCACGCTGACTCAATCAGAAGACGGCAGCGATTCCGAACCGAGCGTCGTCGACCCGCGTCTTCTCCCCCCGTCTCCGCAGGCGACTCCCGAGAAACCCGAGCGAACAGGTCAACTGCTGCGCCACTCCGATTACCCAGATGAGCCACAGACTCCAACAAAACCGCGCCGAGCCGCTCAGAGTTCTCCGGAACCTCTCCGCGTCAATTCCGTTTTCACCACTGCAAAAGCCGCGTTTCAAAGGGGTTCTAAATGCACAGCGTACTACGGCCGGGAAGCCGAAAGAGCGAAGCTACTGGAATTTCTGAACTCAAAGCTGGCCGGCGTGACATCCAGCGGAACGCCCGAGGGGAATTCCGATAAATCTTCCGGTTCTGCAGGCGCTTTGTACATCTCCGGCCCGCCCGGAACCGGGAAAACAGCCATGCTTCATCAGCTGATCTCGGAAACACTGCAGCCGTCCTCACAGCCTGGCCGCTACACTCTGCTGCGCCACAACTCCAACTCCATCCCAGATATAGCATACGCGGAAGTAAACTGCATGGTTGTGGCTCAGCCTTCACAAATATTCGACGAAATATACTCCGCATTATCCCGTGTGACGGCTCGGTTACCAGGCAAACGCGGGATTGCCGAGCTGGCCTCGGCAATGTTTGAAAAGAAACGGGGAAACCCTGGTGTGTGTTTGCTGGTTTTAGATGAGCTTGATCACCTCATCACTCGAGACCAGCAGGTACTTTTCGAACTCTTTTCCTGGGCTTTCAAACCGAATTCCAATCTTGTACTAATCGGGATTGCCAACGCTTTGGACTTGACAGACAGGTTTCTCCCCCGGTTGAAGGCTAACAATTTGAGCCCCGCAGTTGTGCCTTTCCTTCCGTATACTGCAGGAGAGATTGCTGCGATAATCCGAGCTCGGCTTAACTCGCTGGCTTCCGAGAATGCCGAATTTTCGGCCGCAAAACCCGCTGTTCCGCCGCTAATCCACCCAGCCGCTATTATGCTCTGTGCCAAGAAAACTGCTACAAACACTGGAGACCTCCGCAAGGCATTCGATATCTGCCGACGGGCTATCGAGCTGGTTGAGCAGTCACTACGGGCAAAAGCCGGGCCAGAAGACCCGCCAATGCTGAACTACACTTTCGATACGGCCCCAAAGGTCATGATATCGCATATGGCGAAAGTATGCGCTCAGTCTTTCGGTCAATCGGCTCTAACTCGGCTTAAAACACTCACAGTACTACAGAAAGCTGTACTGGCAACTCTCCTACAAGCAGAGACGGCTACAGGGGATGGGAAAGCTACGCTGACAGTACAGAAATTGTATGATTACTATTGTAAAGCGGGATCTCCGCTTGGACAGTTGAAACTAAATGAGTACTTAGAAGTAGTTAATGTGCTGGAATCTGCCGGGTTAATCAATGTTGCCGGCATTTACGGCCGCAGATCGATGGGTTCCACGTCACAGGGCGGCCGCCAGTCAAAGGGTGGCGGCGGGGCCAGTGCGGGGTCGAATCCGTTCCAAGGCGTGGGCCAGGATTATGGCCAGCGGAAGATATCGGCCAATGTGACTCGGGCGGACATGGCGACGGCTTCGGAAGGTGTGGAGCTGCTGAAGGGGTTACTGGAGTAGGCAAGAAGAGTAATTGGGAGTTCAGAAGACGGATATTCGGTGTTATAGCCGTTAGAGTCTTCCGAGTTCCGAGTTCCGAGTTCCGAGTTCCGAGCGTCGGAGACGGGCAATAGAGTTACCGAAGCATGCACCCAGACGCACACTCATGCAACCACTGCATTGCATTTTCAACCTAATATTATAGATTACATAAGCATATATTCCCTAACATGAATTGCATTTTTCAGTACTGAAAATTCGGTAAAGAAGTTTGTAAAACGCCGAGCTGTTCCGATTTCAGCCGATTCCACCCGAGTTCCGAATTTATAACCACAAAATTAAAAAACCCCGCACTTCCGAAACACCACAAACAGTATTCCCAACCCGCTGCCGATCACCCTCAACCATCGCAGCACCAAAACTTTGTTCCCTACCTTCCCATAACGGCCCGTCATGTCCGATCGGCCTTACCCTCCAAATCGGTGAGTTCTTTTTGTGCCTCCCGCACTTCCGCTCCGCTCCGCTCTCCCGTATCTCCACAAACCCACACTAACATCCCCAGCGACCCGCACACAAACAGGCCGAACCGCAGCTCGTACGACAATCGTTACAGACGCGACAGCTACGATAGACATCCGCCTCGGCATTATAACGACCACAGCTTCCGAAACCGCACCAACGGCTCCCGCGGACCCAACGACTTCCGTCCCGACTTCCGCGCCGACCCCCGCGCCGACCCCCGCAGCCGCCATTTGCCGCCACACCCTGATTTGGCCCGCTCAGACCTTGAAAAAGACGGAAGAGACGGAAGAGACGGAAGAGACGGAAGAGACGGAAGAGACGGAAGAGAAGAATTCCGCCGGCGCAGCTTCGACACAGAAGAATACCCCGACAGGCACGTGGGCCCCTCGTCCCTCCCGCACATCCCACGGGACCTCCCAGACCGGCCAGACCGGCAGGACCGCCGCTGGCCCGAAGAAGACGACCGATTCCGCCGACGCCGAGACCCGCCGGCTCGGCATTCTCCCGACGCACCGTTCGGCGATCGGCACGGCAGTCGGAACCCGCATGACGGGCCTTACGGGTCTTCTGGGCCTTCCGGGCTTTATGGACGGCGCAGAACCCGGGAAGACCGCGACTGGCGGCCACGGAGTGTCGGCGGGAACTCCCCGGAGTCCGTCAGGCTGCGGAATTCTCCGACGGGGCCTCCGACGGGGCCTGCTATGGGACATTTGACGGGACATTCGAGTGGTTTTCCTAGTGGACATTCTAGTGGACATTCTAGTGGACATTCTAGTGGACATTCTGGTGGATTTTCTACTGGACCTTCGGGTCCTCCGACAGGACCTGCCGCTACTTTAACAGCCGTTTCGGTCCCAGCAGGTCCAGCGGGAGTCTCAGGGGCTCCGACGGCTCCGTCGGGCGTTTCTCCGAATGTTCCGCCGCCTCCGCCAGCATCTGTGGAAACTTCGGAAGTGCGGAAGCCCTGGCCGATGCAGCACTGGCTGAAAGAACATCCGGCTGACGGCAAAGAGCTGGAAAAACTGTACTGGGAGTACCAGAAGCTTGAAGAGTTGGATGATGCGAAAGCAGTGGAAGTAAGCAAAGTGTACTGGGATTTGGATCTTCTCAGTACGTTTAATGAGAGTAAAATGAAGGCTTGGGCTTTGTAGATGGGATGTAATGGGTAATACAGTGGAATGGAAGAGGATATTTGTAGGATGTAGATAGCTGAGATGTGGGTTATAAGCTATAAGCTATAAGCTAAGCTAGAAGTACGCCTGACTGGAATGGGAGTAAAAATGGAATAGCATAGGCAGTAAAAACCAAATTGAGACTCAATGGAACTCGATAGAACTCAACATAAGGGAGAATTTCCAACTTTCCGTTTGGATCTGATAAATTTAATGTCATATATATGATGAATTTCCACTGAGTCGAACTATCAACTGACTGAGCTTCCATTAAGCAGATCAAGCACCCTGCTACTTCAAGCTGTTTTCCGCCTGGCATGGCATAACCGGGTCCAAGGATAAAGAAAGATCTGCCACTTACCTGCTGAGTCTAATTGACAGCACCATTGAGGCGAAGAGCAACAAATTACCAGAGATCTGTCTTATAGATGTATACTGATGTACTAATTTCTAAGCTATAAGCTATAAGCTATAAGCTATAAGCTATAAGCTATAAGCTATAAGCTATAAGCTATAAGCTATAAGCTATAAGCTATAAGCTATAAGCTATAAGCTATAAGCTATAAGCTATAAGCTATAAGCTATAAGCTATAAGCTATAAGCTATCTGGGGTTATTCGGGGCATTTTGACTTTCTTTCCTGTTCTACACCTCTTCTATAGAAGAGATATATCAGTTAGAAAGCAGATGATGGAAAGTCAGGAGAAATGGAAGAATTAATTTGGGAAAAAGAAACTGGGAAAGCAGTAAATTGGATTACTGTTCTGCATTTCTAAAGCATTTATCTTCCAGATCAACTGATTTCACACTGGACGTACTATAGGAATCTCGTAAAGAAGTAAGAAAACTGCTTTCCCTGTGGCTTTTAATCCCCGCGAAGCATAGCAAATAAAACTATTGACCGTTGAATATCGGAAAATGTAGCCGATGAAGAGGTATAGTGAAATTATGAAAAGGAATCCCGGGTTATCGATAGTCTGCTAATAGGAAGAACAAATTGGATTCCAAGGAGCGAACTGTCAACTTGGAAGCCGCAGAAAAAAAGAGAAAAATCACTGGATACCACCAACTGCTTTAAAATTCTTATTCAGTTGGTTTAACGTGTTATTTAGTCACATTAGTTACTGCGAAATATACTACTGCTAACTTACCTGCCAGCATTAATTACTATTTCCCACTTATACTCCATCAGCGGAGAAGAAGTGCTTTGTATTATATAGTCGCATAATTAGACATACAAACAATTTGACAATGAGGCTCTTTATTGGCCATCTAATCTGTCATATTATGGGCTACCTGTCTTGTCATGGAAAACTCCGTATATTTTCTAGATGAGATTACAACTCAGAAGGAGTTTCATAACTTATAACCAGTAGTACAAAGCAGCACATTTTCCTACTCTACGGGCCCAAATACTGAAAACTTGCTATAAACCAAAGACTTTCCGCTCAGAGCAGCACTGCAAAACATAAATTGAATTCCAGTGAATTTAAACTGCTTATAAAGCTCATCCCACGGAGTTTTCGAGTATCCCATACAATATGTTCCTACAGTATCAGACAGTACCATACAGTATCATATAATACCTAATATAATACCCAATTTACCATTTATTTTTCTACATTACAGCACTCTGTTGGATTCTCCAGTCCTCGGCTACTCGGCTATCCCGCTATTTGGCACAGAGCCCTCTAAACTTCTCTTTTTATCTCTTTCACCCCATCTCATCCCAAACTCCATCATTTACTCCAATATAACCAATCATAGTCTCTATTGTCTTCCATTATATCTCCTACTTCGCTATACACTCCATTTCCCGCACCAGGCGGGCCCTTCCCTAACTATCGCCAATACCTCCAATACTCCCACGCTTCCCATGGAGACTCAAAGGGTACGCCAGCGTCTCCTCCGCGGGAGAACCCGCCCCGAGTCGGAATCCAACGTAATCTTCCGTCTCCAAAGCCTCTCGGCCTTCTCCCAAACTGGCAAAATCGCCCGGTGTGGCCCCGTGCTCGCTGCCCCGCTGCCCGCCCGCTTTTGCTTCCGCTTTCGCCGCTACTTTCGCCGCAGCTTTCGCCGCAGAACTGTCAGCAAAATCCCCGCCAGGATACGCCCGACGCAGCGCCAATTCCCGCGCTTTTACGTACTCTCGGCCCATCCGTTTCCAGTCCAGCAGATCGCTGAGCCGCTCGGTACGGTTCCGCTGGTTGATCCGCTGTCTCTGCGTCTTCAGCGTAAACTCAAACATATACCGTGTGAGCTGATCAATGGACTCGTCAATAGACTGGCCCCTCCGATCTACTACGTATATCCCGTGCTCATTAGCATGCGGCACCAGATCCTCCATATAGCATCCGAACCCTGAGAGATTTGTAGTGATCGACGGCACCCCCATTACGGTGCATTCCGCTGGCGTGTAGCCCCAGGGCTCATAGTACGAGGGGAAAACACCTAAATGGCACCCGCGGACGAAATCGTCATAGTCCAAAGGCAGCACAGGATTGTTTGCATTGAGGAATTCCGGGTGGAAGACGACTTTCACTCTGTCTGACGGGTGGTTGAACAGCTGTACCCTGCGGATTTGGCTGAGAATCGGGTCTGTAGCGTCGTCGGCCATATTATGAGTGACAATAGGCGGCAGAGCTGACCTTTTCAAAGCGAAAACTCGGCGTTTCAACAGCACAGCCTCCGAGGGGGTCAATTCCGCGGGCAAAGACACGTGGGAATCGCTGCTAGAAGCTTCTTCCGTCGTAGGAGCCCGCGCACACGCTTCCATGAGTCTTCGGCCTATAGACTGCTGTATTTCTGTTACAGCAGTCTCTAAAGCACGTACTACAGCCTGTCCTTTCAGTGTTTCTACGGTATACGAATGGGTAGCAGCGGGCATTACAATGAAGGCTACGACGGTCTTTTTCGACCCAGCGACTTTCAGCTTGTGGTTCAGCCTGGCCAGGGATTCTATAAAGAAGTCTACGCCCTTATTACGGTACTCATAGCGTCCAGCAGTGAAGAAATACAGCGTATCCTCAGGCAGGAAGTCGTAGTGGCCATAGAAATGGCCAGCAATGAACCTGTTGATCTGAGCTTTACGTACTGCATGTATATTCTGGAATTCGTGCACTGCACTGAATTTCACAACGTTTAACCCGTTAGGCAGCACCCCATCGGGCTTCCGCTTGAGCAAATGCTCAGCTTCGTACGCTGTGATAGGAGAAACAGTAGTAAACACATCGGCAGAGTGCGCAGCAGCCCGCTCAATACAGTACCGATGATATATACCCCGTTTCCCTGCTTCAGCATCTACGTCAAACTTCTCTAAATGATTATAGAAATCTACGGACCCAGCACACAGATATCGTCCTAATATAGTGGCATGAGTAGTGAATACAGTGGTTACGTCTATTCTACGTTTACGGCACAGTGGGAGGCCCACCCCGGCAAGCCATTCATGGAAATGTGCTACTACTGCTTGAGCCCTGTTATGATAAACGTATTCTCCGAGGAACCAGGCAACCAAATACCCGAAAACAATCGCCTCGTTCGTCTCAGAGTCAGCAGGAGGCGTAGGAATTCCAGCTGTAGTCCATAAATCGGCTTTCCACTCGTCTAAATGGCTATAAGCTGATTTGGTATCGAATAACAGTACACTGGGGGCTCCTTCAATGAGCCAGCGGCCAAATCTACAGCGAATTCCCCGAGATTCCATCGCTTCCACGGCACATTTCAGCGCAGCATCGGCCGGTTCTTCTTCTTCCACTTCTACGCTGGCTGTTTGAGGATTCAGCGGGCCAATAAGGCAGTACCGAGATCCGTACTCTGCGCAGGTTACAGGGGCCTTAGATTTGATAACGGAGTAAATTCCTCCGACGCGATTACACACTTCGGTTGCTATTTCAAACAGCACGTGGTGTTGAACGTCGCGGGTCATTTTAGGAGGAGGGAGAGGAGAAATGAGAAATGAGGAGAGAAAATAGGGATATCAGGATAAGGGAGAATATAAGAAGAATATAAGAATATACTCAAACCCTGAGATAATAAAATATATAAGAATACACGGTATCCTCAGTTAATGCCAGAAAGATAGAAATAATCGAACCAGAGCAGAACAAATGAAATACGAAGTATGAAATATGAAATATGAAATATGAAATACGATACGATACCCCTGTCACTCAACAGGAAACACAGGGACTCAGCTATAATAATATATACAAATATATACAAATATAACCAGTATTCATATAATTTCCACCATAAATTATACACTTCTTTCCTACTCTGTGAAAGCTGAACTGGCAGATCTGAAATTATAACAAGCAAACAGGCAGCCAGAACAGTTTGAAAAGTATGAAAAGTATGAAATTTCTGGTAAAAGCTGAAAAATACCAGCAACTGCCACTCTTACACGGATGATTTACGCCCTAAATAACCTAATAATTACCCCCTCGTCTTTCCACTACAAAACAAGCATCCTACAGCAAATCACCGTTCAAATTCCCTCTTTCCTCTCTATAAAATGACAGAACAATGAACAATGAAAAAACGGGGAAACGAAGCGTGGAACGGAACTACCCAGCCTACAGAGACTATAACGAGACGCAAAGATGTGTATTAACAGCCTATAAACAGATTAGATTATATTATAATATAATATAGTATATTTTTCTTAATAATAATACATATACAGTAAGATATACGAACGTCGGGCTGCATCGGATGCAGCCGGGGAGCCCTGCAGGTATGGGGAGGCCGCCATGTAACTGTGGGGGGAATTTGATAGTTGGAGATGCCCGAAACGGGTAGAAATGAGTAGAAATGAGTGGTATTTTTGGAAAAAAGTGGGTTATATAGGAAGTACTGTGGCGTGGGGTGCGGTTGGATTGGGATTTGAGTGCGCTGTGTAGGCAGAAAGGGCGGAAGCAGGACAGTTGGACGTTCAATGGGTGGAATAGTCGTTTTAAGGAGAAGGAGAACTTCCGTCGCGTCTGTAGGGAGCAGAAAACAGGATTCTGAGGGGTTTAATGAGAATATACTGGTCTGAATGAGTTGTTTCAGTGCTGGGTTTCCTTTCCTTCGGTGGGCTCGTTTGGTGGTTTCTTTCTCTGGTCTGGAGATGTGACGGATCGCCCGAGGGGTCATCGGGAACTCCCGACGGCTCATCCGACGGAGGGATCAGCCGATAATGAGTATACGATGACGTAATACAAAATTAATAAATGGGTTTTTTGATCACGTAATGATGTATTGTGTAGCGAGACGCGAAGTCCGATTTTTCAGGTCGACGGGACTTCCGTCATGGCCTGTGTTTTTATACCTTCTCGGTGATTATCGGCTTTGATTCCGACTTCTAACTGTCACAATTCTCTTCCCACAGACTACAGTAAAGTCTGCCTAGCTGTCAGACTCTCAAAACCGTATAAACGACCCACTGGGAAGGCTGCCCAGTGGCTGTGATGAAAATGGAGGCATCCGACTTCATAGGCATGCGGTTCATCGTTTCCGTGACAGATGGACGCATATTTGAAGGCACTCTGACATGCACGGACTCAGTAAGTGAAGCTGGAAGACCTATTTGGGGAAAAAGTGCTTGAGTGCTTAGAAACTGTTGAATCAAAGCAACTGAAGCTAACAAAATCAGGTTCCAAATATCCTTTTAGCCAATACAGAGGAAATCTCGGTAATTGAAGACAGCGACAGGTATCAGAAACGGAATATTGGTTTAGTGAGCGTACCGGCTGCGAGTATACGTTCAATAGAGGTAGCAGAAAGAGAGTATTCTCTCGCTAAAAAACACGCCGAACTACGAACTCAGACGATTTGAGGATACTATGAGAACTATGAGAACTCCATTTGGAAAAAGAAGACGCCTGTGAATATTTTGACTGTCTTATTGGAAGTTTTCGGACTTAATTGAGTTGAAAGTCCTGTCTGATCTGGGGAAAAAGACTACCGAGTATAAGGGAATCTGTTAATTCTATTCTCCTCGGGAAAACCTGACATTAGAACTCTACCGAGTCTTCCAATTAACGCTTGAAACTTCCATATTTATTCAGGAAGCAGCAGCCGAATATTATCTCATCCTATAGCTTGGTAAGCCGAACCTCGGGTTATACAGAGCCTACAGAGCCTACAGAGCCGCGTATTACTCTGTGAAACCACTTATACCCAACGTGTACCCACAAACCGACTACATATATATAATAATGAAACTCAGAACTTGTTGAAATGCCTGTAGGTTATAGAAATATCCCCAAATCCTGCGAAAATATCATAGATTCTCTCTTTATTAACCTCATCCATGCTCCCTCATCGTAACATCACGTCTCCCTGTGCATTTCAGCTTCGACTTCGCGTCTCCTCCCAGTCCCATTCCTACCTTCGCGTCTCCTCTCGTGGATCTCGGCATTCTCGTCGGCATTTCGTCTGATCATCCGAAGTTCGTTCCGAGAAACTCCGTCAGCCACATCGAAAGGAAACTCCCGCAAATCCCCCTCGGAATTACAGAAACCTCACGGTATACTAAATTGAATTTCAAGCTCCCAGCTCTTCATTTGTGCCCCCCGTGCCGCCAAAATGGCAGGACCTGAAGTTTTCTATCCACAGTCTACTAAACACCTTCATCAGCATTCTTACTATAAGAATGCCAGCATACTAAAGGGCGTCCTGGAAACCACCGACGGGAGTCTGCAGGCGGATCCGGTAGATTTGCCGAACCTCAAAGCGCAGCTTGCCGCTCAGGTCGCCGCTCCAAAATGGGCTGAGCCAATGGATATTTCTAGTATTAAGAATCGAATAGCTAATATTGACAACCTTACGCGAGATTTACGAACAAATTTCGAGTCACAATTTGCCGAAGAGTTACAGAAAGAACCCCCGGTGTCAGCTGCTGAGCCGAAACCCGCTGCTAAAATCCGCGAAGCAGTGCATGTTAAACCAAACATAGTATACGATATTCCTCTCACAGATTCTGAGAAAACTGCAGTGCAAACACTTCTTCCTGAAGTTGAAGGTCACGGGGTTGCTGTGCAGGCAGCCAGGGTACGGAGGATTAGATAAATGCCGGAATATATAGGAGAATAAGCTATTTAAGGGCCCCAGGAGATGTCAGAGGGTACCAAAAATGCCGTAGAACTGATAGTGCTGGTAATCTACGAGCCTATGAGTTATTTATGTATATTATAGATATTTGAATGGGGATATATGTGGTTAGTAAGGTATCCCTATACTCAGTGGGTTGAGATTAGGGAGTTTCCATGGATTCAGGGATTCAGGGATTCAGGGATGCAATATGCTGAGTTCTGTTAGCGTAGGAAACAGGAAAAAAAGTAGTAGAAGGAAGCTGAATGAATTTACTGTAGAAAATGTAGAGCCATTGGCTATATTACTGAAGTTTTGGAAGTTCTAAGTAGTTATAACCATATCACCACTTTATGAGGATAATTCAACTGATAGTTCTATTGGGATAAAAGATGACGACTATCATCTGGATATTTACTATGGAGATATGACGGTTCTCTACGGCTATATACTTATCAGTTGATACAACTGCTTGCTAAGGATTCTGGTTATTTTATCTTATTGGCCTATTAGCTGCTCTATTAGCTATGCTATTGGATTTTTCATTGGTTATAAGTATTTTGCTATACTCTGTTCAACCGAAGAGTTTACTAAGGCAGGTATTTTTATCAAACTGACTGAGCAACTCTTACCTGTTTTTCAACTTATCTCCCTGGTATATTCTGGTATTTCATTCTTTTTCGTCAGATTCAATACTGAGACTTTCATACTGGCCACATATTTAGCACTTCTCGGTTCATACAATGGAACAGTATTATACAGTAAGCATCGATTGCCCAACCTATAGTTATCTACAGATACCCAATAACCTCAAGCTGTAGTCTATTAGAAACTAAGGAACCATATAATCCTGCTGTCCTATCTTGTGATTTTAATCATCTCCCAGTCGTTCCCAGTCAATCCTATCTACCCCTACGACTATACTAACAAAACGTTCGTATCATTTTTCATTCTATAAACTACCAATTTCAACTTCTAGCCACCTTATTGGCTTGTCAACTCATCATATCGTCATCAACAGTCCTTCCTTCGACTCCAGCATGGAAAAGTATTCTTCCCACTATTCTTTCACTATTCCCTTACTATTCCCTCACTATTCCCTCACTATTCCTCACTACGCCACATTTTCCCATCATTTCCTTATTCCCCAATATATTACCACAGTATATTTCCTATTATTCCCAATTATCTCCTGCTATTTCCTCATTACCCCCGTTATTCCCCAATATCTCTCATTCATTATTCCACTCTTTCTACCCGTCAATCACCTCGGCAGTCCCGTCACATTGCGTCTCACTGCATTTCATTCTTCGACATTACATCTCATCTCATCACCTCACATCTCACCCCATTCCGACCTTACATCTCATCTCATCACCTCACATCTCACCCCGTCTCCCACTTCACATCTCCCCACACTCGTCTCATTTCTGGGCCTCACAGATAAGGAAAGAAGGGGAATGACGAAGGGCGAATTGAGCAGTTGGGGTGATAGGAGAAGAGCGGAAAGATGGAAGGAAGAAAGGCATAAAATAAGGGAAGGAAAACATCAGGAGTTGTAAGAAGAAAACACAGGAAACGTGGCATAAAACTACAGAATTCTACAAGCCGGCAGACTTCCATAATCAGCGATTTGGCCAGATATTCGGCATAACAGGAAAGAGGGGAAGTTAGAAAGATAGAAAGCAAGCAATAGAAGCATTACAGGCCAGAACGGGGGATAAATTGTTGAGAAAAGAGGATTCTGAGGAGGGAAAAGGATAGGAAATAGGATAGAAAATAGGATAGGAAAATATAGGAGAGGATAAGAGAGGAAAGGAGAGAATAAGAAAGGATAAGAAAGGATAAGAAAGGAAAAGATATAAGCTGAGAATCGAATTCTCCCACGGGATTTCAGAAACAGAAATTTAGTAGTTTTGGACGTCTGGACTGCGTGGGCTGTAAGGAAGTTTAGAAATTGTAGAAATTGTAGAGATTTCAGGAAAATTACAAACTTGTGAATTGAAATTACAGGAAATTCACAGGAGTTTCTGAAGTTGTGAGAGTTTCTGCTGACTGGAAAGGCTGAATTTGAATTTCTGAATATCTGAATTGCTGATTTGCTGATTTGTTTAATACATTTAAACACTCAATTACTCTGTGGCTGAATTGTATTGGGAATCGTCAGTTCTATAAAGAAACAGCAGCAATGAGGTAAGAAAGAGGAATTATACAATAAGCAGTGTGGGGATAACACATGATATCAGAATATAGGAAGCTAACATTGATGGGAAGTTCTCCGAAACGTCGTATTGAGACGGATGTTATGAAGCTGTGAGTAAAATAGGGGAAAAGGAGAGAAAAGGAAGGGAAAGGAGAGGAGAAGAGTGGAAGAAGGGAAGGTTAGATGGTTGTAAGGGTTATTAGGAGTTATAAGGAGTTATAGGAAGTTATATGGTGGATATTTGAAGATATTAGAGGATATTAGAGGATTTAAGAAGATATTAGAGGATATTAGAGGATATAGGAGGTTCTAAGAGGTTATAATGTGGCTATAATATGGCTGGAATGTTTATTTATTCATTTATTCATTTATTCATTTATTCCTCCTCTCTTCCTCTCTTCCTCTCTTCCTCTCTTCCATTCAATTTCATCCCCCAAATACTAACAAAACAGCCTGATGAGCGATTTCGAAGTTCAACTCGTGAACGATGATATGCAGGAGTTTACCGTGTTGTTCCATGGACCAGAAGAAAGTAAGTAATTGTAGGAGTAAAGGAAATCGTAAGCGTAGGCGTAGGCGTAGGAAAAATCGTAGAGTAGGAGAAATTGTAAGAGTAAATTAGAAGGATAGTAAAAATCTGGGAAGACTTTATCAGTTTGAAGGAAACGGCGAGTCAAATAAGGATTAAAACTGTTGGATTATCTACTAGAAGTTTCCTTAAAGCTGGTAATTTTCTGGTTTTTCTTCTTATTTCTCATAGAAATGAGTTATTTCGAGTAAAATAGAAGGAAGCAGAATGACAGTTTGAATAGGCTGATTGTTTCATGCAGAAAATATCTATAAATGTCTTTTTATTATTGATATTTCTTTGTATTTATTCTTTCTGTCTTGTTTTTTTATCTCAAGTCTTTCTCTGTTTGATCTTGTGTTAAATATTCTATATCTTAAGCTCCATTAAAATCTTCCATATATGTTCTTATCTCTTTTCTTCTCATTTCTTCTCTTTTCTTATCTTTTCTTCTCATATCACTCAACCTATAGTATCCTACAATATCCTTCAATATCCTATATCCTATATCCTATAACAATCATACTAACAATTCCTCAGCCCCCTTTGAAGGAGGAACGTGGAAAGTTCACGTAGAATTACCCGATCAATATCCTTATAAATCACCATCAATTGGATTTCAAAATAAAATATTTCATCCAAACATCGATGAAATGTCAGGATCAGTTTGTCTTGACGTTATAAACCAAACATGGTCTCCCATGTTTGATATGATCAACATATTTGAAGTATTTTTACCTCAATTGCTAAGGTATCCTAACGCAGCTGATCCTCTGAACTCAGAAGCTTCCAGTTTGCTTATTCAGGATCCTAAAATGTATGAAAATCGTGTAAAAGAGTATGTTAAACGATATGCTTCAAATATCACTCTGAAACGTTATGATGAGGATGATTCAGACGAGGAAATGCCTAGCAGTGATGATGAGGATGAAGAAGATGAAGAGGAGGAAGACAGCGACGATTCTGATAATCCTGCTGGGCCTATTGATCTGTGATAATTCAGAATTGGGATAACTTGTGAAACTGCAGTAGCATAGTAAGCTGAATAGGTGGATTTTTCTTTTTTTTTTCTCATATGCAGAGTTTCTTGATATATAGGATCTGCATAGCTTTCGGTAGTTTAATAGTGGTTTAATGAGAGATTTCAAGTGAGGGTATTTGATTTTCGTTATAAGAGGGGTAAACTGAGAGTTGTAGGCTTAGAAGGACGGCAAGATTGGTTTATTTGAAATATTAAAGTCGAAGCTCGGCTCGGCACAGCGCGTGATAAGAGGAGAGGATTTCAAATTACTAGGATTGCTTCCTATATTTCATTAGAAGCAATATTAGAACAAGTGAATGGAAACAACGATACTTCATCAGTTGTAGAAGAACTTCAACTTCTAACAGCGCAAAATGAGAAGGAAAAACATCGAAATAGAATCACTGAGAAAGGAACTCATAAAAGAGTGAGAAACCTGTTGTGGAAACTACTTAAAAAGCTGATAAAGGGCAATTGTAGTTTCAGCGGAGAAGAGGATTCAATCCTGGTGTTTGGTGTTTGATATTGAAAGGAAGTTAGTATGGTGGGAGAGTGGGAATGATTAGAATGATTAGAATGATTAGAATGATTGAAATGATAAGGGAATTGAAAGAATTGAAATAATTGAAATAATTGAAATAATAAGGGAATTGATTTTGCTTATAGTATTTCGTCTTCTTTCTTCCCTTTTCCATATTCCATATTCCATCTTTCATATTCCATCTTCTTCCTTCCATCTTCCATCTTTCAACCTTCTTCAATTCCCTACCATATCCTACAATAAATCTTTCGTATTCCATTCCTTGCATTTACATCCTCCATATAATTCTACCATTTCTAATTAGCTATCTCTCCCTTCTCATTTAGTCATCAACTTCCATTCATTAATCCCACGAACCTCAGCTGTCAGGGGGAATGAAAGGAATGAAGGAAAAGGGGGAAATCAAAGAAATCAAAGAAATCAAAGAAATCAAAGAAATCAAAGAAATCAAAGAAATCAAAGGAAAGAGAGGATCAAACGGAAAAGAGAAAATAGTGGACTTGTGGTTTCCTCTCCAACTATATCCTCCGTCCCGTCAGTCCCATCCGTTCCGCTCCTTCCGCCCTTCGACCCCCCAGAATCCCCAGAATCCTTAGACGACTCCTTCTTCCTCAAATGCTTCCGCAGAACCCACCATTTCAACCTATAAAACTTCAACCACAATTCTCTCCTCTCTCCTCTCTCCTCAATCATACATTTCTATAACCCTCCCCATCTCTACTCTACACTTCTGCTCGTACTTCCGCATCCTGCTACCCACAGTCTCGCCATTCCACAGCTCCATCCCCTCCGCTGTGTACTCCAAGTGCGGCATCCCCAATTGCTCAATCGCCAGCCCGCTAGCAACGTTGCCAAACACATTTCCAACCTCCATAGCTCCCCAGTTAGAATACCCCAGCTTCAAACCCAAGGAATACCCAGTAATACACCCGCCAAGGAAACAGTTCCCTGCTCCTGTAGGATCTACGACTCTGAAATGCACATCTCCAGCTTCATGATACGCAGGGAACCACTGTTTCCGCCCTGTCCCGCTTTCTACGGCAATTGATCCGTTTTCACCGCACCGAAGCACTACAAAACACTCCGGCCGCAGAAACTCCGCCAGCTTCTCAGCCACAGCTTCCATATCGGGCCGGTTCCGAGGTTCTTCTTTGTACCCGAGGAACCGTGCGCCTTCTTCGGCATTCGGAGACAGAATCCGAACGTATTGAGCCGCTTTCTTCAGAGTTTCCAGTGTTTCGGGCCGAGCCTCGTCCGGAATCGGCTCGTAGACAAACTGTGGCGCAGCAGGCCCGTCCCGGAACTTCCGAAAGTCCGCAATAACCTGTACGGCCCGCTCGGGAGAGCACAAAAGATGAACGCACTCGGCATTCACTAACCTTGGGTATCCTTTCAAACAGTCAACGGTAATCCTCTTCTTCCGCGTGAGATACTTAAAATCTCTATGCTCATGCGGGCCATAAAAATTCCATCCAAACGTCGTTTCCCGCGTGAAATCCTCCCGGAAAATCGTATCCGCTTCCCAGTTTTCCAGTTCTTCCCGCGTAGAGTGTGGGAACGATTTTCCAACGTCTACTATCCATCCTACGCTTCGGGAAGAGTAAGGAAGCCGCCAGCGGGCCGTCGGATGAGCCGGCAGGAACAACCGGCTGCCGAGGACGGCCCAGGAGCCGCCGCCGCCTACTATATTAGTATGAGATTCGCCGGAAGGGAGGTGAATTTCGTCTATTATGAACATTCCGAGGGTGGTAAATAGAGTTTCCGGGCTTGACAGGCCGCTAATTCGGCATTCCTCGGTCATTTTCGGAGTTTTGAAAAAGTTATTCGGGCCAGGCACGTGAGAAGGTCGATATTCCTCGGGGGATTTTCGATTTGACCCGGGAATGCCGAGATATTGTTTGATTTATTCCTTCTTTTCTATCTATTTAAGCCGATTCTTATCTATCCGAATTAGTCGGTGATTTCGGAGAAGATGCGAGATCGGAGACCGCATTCCGGAAATAATGGCGGCACGATTATCTTCCGAAATCTCGGATAGTGAAATTTTACCCGTCGGAACGGCTCGGCATTTTTCGGGATAACTGGGCGGTGTTTGTGTGAATTTTATGGTATTTGTGACTTTTCCGGGACGTTCTTTTGTGTCAATCGGAACAATTTATGGCTTTCAAAGTTCCATTATGGGCCTAACCGTGCAGGAATATCTCGGTATAGTTGAAGAATGGCGTAAAAATGACGGAAATGAACGGAAATTATTCTCGGAAGCGGATATAACCTCTTTGTGGTGCCGAAAAACGGATAACATAAACGCCCAGCTGTATTTGCGGTTCTACGTGTCCACTCTGCGCGACCGACGGCTGAAATCCGCCCAGGAACTGTTGAATCTCGCCGTGGGGCTCCTCCTGATTGATCCGTCGGAGTTTCAGCTGGCCGAGGGGGCCGAAGATGTCACAAACGTACATACGGTGGTAAATCTCGGTCTTTCGGTTCCTCGGGAAAGACACAAATGGCTTCGGGACGTCTCGGAAGGCACAAATACCTGTCAAGTGTACCACGTGCTTCTGTTGTTCTTATCTCGGCTTACGGAGGGTTCGGAGGCTCGGCTGGTGGTATCCGAGGATAATATGTGGCGCATTTGCATGTTTTCCGTCCCGCATTTGCCGTGGGTGCTGAATTCCCGGACTGCCGGGCTGTGCCGAGGAGTTATAGAACGGATATTCCATAATAACGAAGAATTAACCCAGAAACTACTCAATAAAGTACTCACTTTGGGCCGTAAAATACACGAAAATAGGAAACTCACTACCATCGGGAGACTCAAAGCGTACCCGGAAATGTCTGGACCAAAACTCGGGTTTGAAACGGAAGATAGCGAAGAGTGGAAGAGCCATTCATTTGAAATAATCCCGTATACGTATACTGCTGTAGTTGTAGTTGCCAGTAAAAAGTTCCTTGAAAAGTGGCATTTCATAGTTCCGTCGTGTATTAATTTGATAGAGGACTACGAGTGTATGGTGAAGTTCTATGGGACGGAGATTCTGCTCCTGGGTTTACAGGAGGGGAAGATTAGTTATGAGAATCTCCGGTTGACGGGTCTTTTGCCCCTTTTCTGGGATTTGATGATGAAAAACCTGTCGTATGTGCCTTCTTTGACCCCTGAGGCGGAATCTGTACTGATTCTGGATGTTTCTATCTCTGTGCTGGTTCTTGTAGCTCGTTTGGACTGTTCAGAGGAGAAAGAGGACTCTAAAAGGATGTATGCGCAGTATAAGAAGCTCTCGCCTGTTGTAGAATCCTGTATTCACACTCTGAAGCTGCGGAGTGTGGAAAACGTAGAGCTGGCTGAGCTGCTGCTGAGGAAACTGAGCAGTGAGCTGATAGACGAACTCGGGTGGTATATAAATGCATTTCTAAGTCAGATTCTGGAGTGTGTGAAAGCTGTAGCCCAGGATCCGTTTCTAACGAGTGATGGGAAGCTGTTGTTCACTGCGTTAAGGACTATTCGGGAGCTTCTGTTGACCTGCTGGGACAGACTCTTTGGAAAGGATGCGTATATATACGATATTCTTCTTCTGCTGCAGGTATTTGAGTACCAGGCGAAGACCTGTGAACAGGAAGGGAAGCAGGAGTTGCGGGAAAGTTTAGAGCGAGATTTGGGTCAAATTCGCAGGATTTTAATAGAAATAAAGCAGAATTGGGCTTTAGAGAATCCACAGGAGTTTCCAGAGCAGATTAACGCATTTAACGACTATATAAACAGCTCACAACACAGTCAAAGTCCCCATAGCAGCAACTACAGAGCAGTAAGATAGAATATACCATAATATATACCATTAGATATCATATAACTTATATTCTAAACGTTTTAAATGTGCTATTTCATTGTACACGTGTTGAACGCACAGAATTTGAATAACCCCCAGCAATTTCCCCTATTTAAACCCAGAAAATGATAAAAAAAAAAAGAACAGAAAGTAGGAGAGTAGTAAAGTAGGAGAGTAGGAGAGTAGTAGAGTAGTAGAGGAATAAACTAATAGAGTATGAAACTAGTAAAAGAATAAACTAGTAAACTAGTAAAGTAATAAAAGAATAAACTAGTAAAAGAATAAACTACTAAACTACTAAACTACTAACCTAATAAACTACTAAACTACTAATCTACTAAACTAACAGAAATATAAAGGAAAACTCCTCCAACTCCTCCAACTCTTCCAACTCTCCACTTTTCCAACTCTCCACTCTCCAACTCCAACTCCAACTCTCCCACAAAATATATACATCAAGGCATCAAAGGATAGACTGTTGAACTACCCAATCAAAGAGCAAACTGCAAGGCTGTTACCACTACTAAACCCCCGGAATTCACATTTGCTTCTTCTCCGCATCCCGCTTCGCATAGATCTCTCCAGTAAACGGCTCTTCAAATGCCAGGGCAATCTTATACATCAGAAATACAAATCCCGATACAAATATCCCAGCAGGCTTAGCAAAATACAAAGCAGTGCCCAGGAAACTCAGAGTAGACCCGTTGTACATCGGGTTATCCGTGATATTAAACGGGAACCCTGTGACCCTCTCGTCCATGAGAATCCCGAAATAATCCCCCAAATAGGTCCCAGTAACTCCGAGAGCCCACATAGAAGACAATACAAGCACATTTCCTACGATAAAACACCCGATACCGGCCAAACGGCACCAGGAATTGTCCAGAATAGCAGAAACAGGCTGCTCAGCAAGGGCCCGCTCATAGAGATAATCCCTGAGGAGTCCTAAGCTGAAAATCGTGATGGCTAATCCATAGCATCCCCAGTATGGTTTTCCACATGCCAGCTTGGTTAGAAGCTTAGTTTTATATTCTGCAAGGTCAGCAGGTTAGCAATGGAGTTTCTACAGTTTCTACACTTTCTACAGTTTCTACAGATATTCACAGCTTGCTACGTACCGGTTCTGGCTGCGATATTCCAGAATATGGGGTTGAAGGCTATGGATAGGAGAGCAACTAGCAGATTTGTTAGAGAAATGTATAGAAATAGTAGGAAATAGTGGTGAAATAGTGGTGAAAATAGGGAAATTTTATATCTACAGGACCACAATTTACAGTAGAATTCTACGCAGTATATATATAAGAATCCAGGGCATCATAATAGCCTAAAAATCCAAAAGAATCCAAATTTTTCACCGTTTTTCCCTTCCATGACTTACTTTGAAGGCTCTCAGACTTCAAATCCACATCCTTTATGAGATCTACAAGAATAGTGTCCATTATAGCAGAGTAAAGAGTTGAAAATAGCACTCAATTGTCCTTTCTGAGAGTTCTTTAGGGACAAATTTATACTGCTAAACGGGTATTTCCTCTGGCAATTGGCTGATGCGATGATGGAAATGGCTGATATATCAATTGAAGCTCCTCGGGTAATTTTTCAGCAAATCGGATGGGTTCGGGACGGGTTCGGGACGGGTTTGAGGGTCCGGACACCCTGATATGGGACGGAGATGGGATGTGCGGGAAAGCGGAAATAATAGGGAAATGAGTTTAAAGGGAGTGCTGCCAAATCGGGAATTAAGATTTGGCTAGCGGCGTAAGTTCACATTCCGCTTTCGGCTTCAACAATGAGTTTCTCTTTCATTAGCTCGTTTAATATACCTTATTCTTAGGCGATGAATAGCAGGGGATATCGATGACTTTCAGGTCGAAATATGGTGATTTACGGTTTTTGCTGAGTGGTTTGAGGTCTGGGACGTCTGAAATCAAAAATGTAGGTTGGTTATATATTGGATAGGCCGCTTGTTGTGTGGTTCTTTGCTGGGTCATAGGTGATGGAATGAAAAACTCAATATGAGCATTTCAGTACTCTAAGTAGACTTCTGGACGCTGTGTAAGCTCTTGGTACCTTATTGTATTATAGAACTCTTCAAAATGTCTACTTTCGCCAAGCTGAACACTTTTTACCGCAGGGATGACGCCCCCGTGCTTGCGTTGGGTACATTTGCTATCATCATTTCAGCGATCCCCAGTGCAGCTCTCACTATTCTTATGGGACGAGTATTCAATGACCTTCAAAATTTCATTTCTGGGAAGACTCCTGCTGATACTTTCCTGGGGAAAGTCCTTGTGAACTCCGGATCGATCATGGCCCTTGGTTTGGGATCTTTCCTCATCACTTGGGCAGCTGTGGCTTGCTGGGTAGGCTACGGTGAGACTATATCCGCTCGCGGAAGGGCACATATTTACAATACCCTAACAAAGAAACCTCTTTCATGGTTTGACAAAACCAAAGACAGTCTGGGGCTTTACGTATCCCTTGAAAGAGGGGTGGAAGAGCTCAGAATAGGAGTTGCAGACGCCCTACCCAGTGTTATTCAGGGTATAGCAGGTGCTGGTTTCCTTCTGGGGATATCTATGTACTACGATTGGAGTCTAACGCTTATAATTCTTGCCACGGCTCCCCTAATGGTTGCCGTGACTGTTGTGTGCGGGAATCTGATTGAAAGATTTGCTGCGCGGGAGAATTCAGTCAACGTTGACGCGGGACGTCTCCTAGACTGGACTTTCTCCTCTGTGAGATTAGTCAAGGCGAGTGCTGGCGAATCTTGGAATATCAATGAGTTTAAAACCCTCATCTACCAGTCTTCTCACTGGTTTAACAAGCTAGCAGCAACACTAGCGGCTCAACAATCGTTGTTGAGATTTCTATGTCTCATGATGTTCGTCGAGGGTTTCTGGTATGGCTCTAAACAGGTTTCCGACGGGAAAGCTACGTCTGGAGATGTCATGACTGCTTTCTGGTCGTGCGTCATGGCTGCACAGCAGTTTGGTACTCTGGCTCCTAATTTCGTCGTGATAAACAGAGCAGTGGTTGCAGTTGACAGCATTAAAGCTTTCAGCGACAACATCTATAAAGAAACTGATAGTCCAATTAAGAAAGAACCATCAAAAGACGACGGATCTTCTGTCACTGTGGAAAATCCTTTTGCTGATCCGAAAACCTCTGAGCTTGAATTGAGCCCAGAAAGAAAATTCACAGTATTTCTTCATTGGCCTGAGTACAGTCAGGAAATTGCTTTCTACAACGTCAGTTTCTCCTATCCAGCAAGACCAGACACCCGTGTTCTCCACGATCTAACTGCTTCCTTCCCCTCAGGGGAAATGACTTTCCTTGTAGGTGCCTCAGGCTCAGGGAAGTCAACCCTGGGGAGTCTTCTGTTGAATTTATACACTCCTGAAAGCGGTATGATCACAATAGGTGGGGTTCCCGTAGATTCTATTAGTCCTAGAGATCTTACAACTCATATCTGCTGTGTCCAGCAGGATCTTCCTCTTTTCCACGACACTTTGAGGAACAATCTGGTTTTGCCTGAAGGTTCCACTGAAGATCTCAGTCTGGATGCTTTTACAGATCAAGATCTACTCAACGCACTTCAGTTTGCAGGTTTGGAAACTCTGGTATCTGAGCTGCCTGACGGGTTGAACACTCTGCTCGGCCCGAAAGGATCCTCTGTAAGTGGAGGTCAACGACAAAGAATTGCCTTAGCAAGAGCTTTCCTCCGTGATCCTGAAATCTTGATCCTGGATGAAGTCTTCTCAGGGTTGCAGAAAAGGCTTCAGGGACAGCTGATCTCCAGAGTTAGAGACTGGCGCAAGGGGAAAACAACTATACTCGTTATGCACGACTATGGTGTTATTGCACCCTCAGAGGAGATAATTGTTATGCGGACTGGACGGGTAGTTGCAAGGGGTACTAAAGAAAGTCTCGAATCTACTGGTTCTCTGCAAATGTCAGAGTCTCTGGAGAGTCATAATAGATATTCTTCTACTGTAGACACTGAAAAGACTGAAGAAAGTTCCTTTTCTACGGATACTGACACTACTATAGAAGAAGGGAAGCAACAAGCAGGTTCGGAATCGTCCGAACCACAGCTACCACCAGAGGCAAGCTTGAAATATCTATTTGCTTCTCTATATACTTTCGGGAGGACTAAAACTCTGCTACTGGGGACTGTGTCTGCCGTTGCCCACGGTATTGCAAACCCTTGCTTTTCCTATACTTTTTCCAAGCTTCTATCCGGTCTGATGAACCCTCAGAGCAGCAATCCTATGAAATGGTCCTTTATAGTAATCGGAGTGGCTCTGGGGGACACGATTTCTCATTTCCTCAAACTCTGGTGCCTCAACAGAGGAGCAGAGGTTTGGGTTCGTCGTCTACGGCAAGCAACTCTGGCTAAACTACTGGTCCAAAGCTTGTCGTATCTCTCACAGCCGAAGACTGCACCTCATAGACTGCAAGCATTGCTGCTGAGCGATATCAGAGATCTCAGAACTGTTTCAGCGGAACTACTAGCCGCAGTCCTCAGCACAGTAGCTCTGCTGCTATTGGGTCTCATTTGGGCTTTCGTAATGTCGTGGTCTTTGGCTCTTATAGGTCTAGCATTCGTGCCAGTGTTTCTTATAGCTTCACAGGTATCCGTCCTGCTCATGACCAAGCACGAAACATGGCACAGATCTCTTGTATCCTCCGTAGAACAGGTAGCGCACGAGTCTCTTCAAACAGCGAGAACCGTGAAGCTACTGGGAGCCGAGAGATATTTTGAGGCAAGATTCCTGGCAACACAGCATACAGTCATTGAAGGACGTGTGAGAAGAGGTCTTCTCATGGGAGGTGTTGTAGCTGCCGGTGGGGTTATATCGTTCGTCGCTGTGGGCACATTGCTGTACTATACGATGAAACTCGTAGGCAATGATATCCATTTGATGGCAGGAGTGTTTGCTGGGTTCGTGTTGTTAGTATTTACAATGGTGTCAGCTTCTGAGTGCATGGGCCAAATATCAGACGTCGGGAAAGGTATCAGAACTGGAGGAGCTGTTCTGAGCCTTTTGTCGGATAATGGAGAAGCCGAGTTGAGCCTGGACGTATATAACTCGTCAGACTCTCAGGGACAGGGAAAGGGGAAGGAAAATAACAAGTATTCATTGGCACAACGGGTTATTAGCAGGTTCAATGGATCAGAAACTAAGAATGAGAAGGACAATTCCGTAGAACTGACGGAAAACATCAACATCAATTCCTCGAGTCAGCAGAGAAAGAGAGATATCGCAATGAAAAACAAAGGATTCTCATCATCCACAGTTCCTGTGTCGCCAGACGATATATCTCATGAATCCCTAATTTTCTCTGACTATGGCACGCCATTGAAGCTAGCTTTACACGATTTACATTTCTCCTACCACTCCGAGGATTCAGCAGCTCAAACTACTAAACCTCAAACGGATTCCTCAGTTCTACGATCTCTCAATATGGAACTGCTCCCTGGTGCTGTCAACTGTATAGTCGGCCCCTCTGGCTCAGGGAAATCTACAATCCTCTCCCTGTTATTGAAATTCTACAACCCAAGTCAAGGATCTATCACAGTAAACGGCACAGACTTACAGTCCCTGGATACCAGGAAATGGAGAGAATCCTGCAGCATAGTTACACAGTCTCCTGTGTTCTTCCCAGGGTCGATCTTCCAGAATATAGTCTACGGTATGGAGTCCCCAGCGTCACAGGAGCAAATAGAAGAAGCCTTAGAGCTCGTTGGACTGGCACCGTTCGTCGCTTCCCTTCCTGAGGGTCTCCACACTATGCTGGGCACAACTGGTGAGTCCCTTCTTGTCTCTGGAGGACAAGCCCAGAGACTCCAGCTGGTACGGAGCTTAGTGAGACAGCCTCGGCTGTTGCTGCTTGACGAGTTCACCTCAGCACTGGATCCTATAGCTGCTGAATCGCTGGTGAAACTTCTCACAGATGGCACGATGCGACAGATATGCCCTAATGTTACTGTACTGGTCGTCACGCACGATCCAAGGGTTATGAAGAGTGCCGATAGGTTGTTTGTCATGGCAAAGGGCTCTGTTTCACAGCAAGGAACCTATACAGAGCTGCTGGGCCAGCGGGGTGGGGTACTGCGGCAGTTAGTATGTCAGGGATCAGAATAAACAAATCTTACGGATGATTGAGATAATTATAACAGCATGAAACAGCTTTATAGTATAGGATAGTGTATACAGACAGCAATATAGCCACTTAGTACTCGAATCCTACAAATAAAGGCAGCAGTATGGGACGTCCTCAACGTCTTCTCCATTTTCGTCATCAGCGCAGAATTCAAGCACAATCGACTTGATACCTTCTTCTAATGGCTTTTTCGATACTTGTTCAATAAGTTCCGTCATTTTCATTGCTTTGCGCTCTTTGCTCTTCTTAGGAGGGAAGAAAGAAGCGTATAGCAAACTCGTATCGTAGGAAAGCATACTAATCTCCAATTTCTCCTCTTTCTCGAATTTATCCAAGAACTCTTGAAGCGTCATATTCGCCCCATCATACACATCAAAGCGCGACCAGATCTTATCAAACTCCCGATCCCCCACTTTGTGCTTAGGAGAGGCAATAGGCTCTGAGAATCCAAAGAACGGTAAGGCAAGATTAATGAAACCATTCTTGAAATCCTCCAGTTTACGCTCTTTACGCTCCATTACTTTATACAATTCCAAGCATACTAACCCGGTAACCAAAGCTGTAGTGGTAGCAATGGCAGGGATAATTCTACCGGCAATAAATTTAGTTTTGCTTCTGTCTGCTGTTTCAATATTATAATTGAGAGCTCTGCAGTTAGAAGCAGCAGTAATGAAGTCAATATGGAAATTGGTATCGTCGTCCTTCTCAAATTCAACAGGATTCAATCGGAATCCAGCCAGAGTAGCAGGAGGTGGCAGACTTGAAGCCAATTCACCCAAAGAATCGCTATCTAAATCGCTGTTCTCCTCGTTGTTTGCCTCGTTGTCTGTAACTTGAATTTTAACTCCAGACTTCGGGGTAAACTCGGGAATCTTCACCGTAGACAGAACTTCTTCAAAGAATGCTCTGTCCCGACGTCCTTTCAACCCGTAGTTGTAAGCACGTAGATTCGCTGCTGCTACAATGAATTCAAAGTGGTCAGGATTGTTGATATCAAATTCCAAAGGATCAGGAGCTCTTTTCGGCCCAGACCAGAAGGGCTGTCCAGTAGAAGTGACAGCATCTTTAGGGAAATTAAACAGCAGCTGCTTGATATTCCAGTTGAAGTTTTTCTCAAATTCCAGCCTGGCCCAAGCAACGCACTCCTCAAAAGTGAGAGGACGCTGATCTACAAGGTAAGACTTTATAGACTCGAGAATTCCCTTAGGATCAGCAGTTCTTTTCAAAGTGCTCTCAACAAAATCAGGCTGCGACAAATACAGATTTACGCTTTCTACGTTATCAGTGAAATAACCCTGGAACAGCGATTTGGCCCATCCAATAGTGTGGTCAATCTTGTTCGGGAACGATCGCAGAGTACACATGGGCACTGATTTCTCAGGAGGGTCTTGAGAAGAGGAATACGACTCTGTAGCAAATGGCAAAACTACCTGAGTGTTCCCCTTCGTGCCCAAAGTCCCACTCTCTAAGAGCGGAAGCTGGTAAAATACACATCTACGATCAACATACCTTCTGGCTTCTACGTTATCCAAAGCGTTTACAACCATATCGAGCTGTTGCCAGAAATCGTCATTGAACAGCCCTTCAGTTTCTGGCCCGACTTTCTCTAATCTGATATCGAGTTTCCCCTGTAAATCGGGATTCATAGCTGACACGGCTGCCGCAGCGCATTCAGCTTTCTGTTTCCCCACATCTTTCGGACGGAACAAAAACTGTCGATTCAAATTCGATTTCTCAATAGAATCCATATCTGTAACTACGATTTTACCATTAGGCCCACTGCCAAGTCCCATCATAGCCCAGTTTTTCAGCATTTCACAGCCAATAGCCCCAGCACCTACGAGGAACACTTTCAGGTTCCGCACAGCTTCGTGCATTTCACGCCCGAATACTGCAATCTGATTATCATAGCGAGAACCAATAGGAGCGCACAACTCCTTGGATCGCGGGAATTTTACTGGTAAACTCTCTAATGAGTCAAAATACATCCACTGCTTAATAGGTACAAACTTCCCAGTGCAAGCTTTCAGTACTTCCTGAGCTGTGAGCCCACCGTAGAGAGCAACCATCCCTGGGATATCACCACGGGCCTGGTATGACAGTTCTCTGATGAGTTTCTCGTCAACTTCTACGCCTTCCCCGAGGATTGAGGGATTCTGTTCTGCCAGGTTTTTAGTCAATTTGACCACTTCATTGGCGTTCTCCTCGTCAAAAGGTGCTGGGAAGTTCCCGTACTTCGTTTGGAACTGCTGTAACGCCTGGAACCCCAAATGAAGCTGCGCAGGCCTGTCGAATTTAGCAAAATCCGAGATAAGATACTCAGGAGCTGTCAGTTGCTTCTCCAGAGGATCAAAATGCACTTCAACAGGCATTTTAACCTCTGTAAACAGTCCTCCTTTGATATAAGAGCCTGAAACTCCAGAGATATCTATAGAAAACGTATAAGGCCCAGTAACAGTTACTTTATAAGGAGTTCCATCGTTGATATCAAGTCCTTCAACCTCTGAGAACTTCACATAGGCTCCATCGTGTAAACCATGGCGAGTCTCATCGGATACAGTGACCAGGCCTTCCTCGTTTATCCCAGAAACTATGCCAGTGATTGGTTCTTCGCCTGTGTCATCTACGACGGTGAATTTATCACCAAAATCTACAAATACTCGTCCAAACAGACCACGGATATCAGCAGCAATAAACCGTATGTCATGTTTGTGAGTGAAATTATTTATATTCACCAGAGTTTCCAAAGGCGTGTCAACTGCTACAACTACTTGATAATTCCCAATCACAGATTCGGTCAGCTCCCCGGAAATCACAGATACAGGAACGTACTGGTTCAATTCAGCCAGTTTAGCCTGAGAAGCTTCAGCTCTCGGCTTGCCAATATCAGATTCTGTAAGGAAGAACTGAGTAGACAGGTCTGTAACTTCAACAGGGGCTGGATCGTACAAAGTGATGGATTTTACTCCCGCAAGGGCTACGTTTTTAGCTATTTCAATACCTAAACCTTTCAACCCGATGATAAGCACGTTTGATTGTCCCATCTTCTTCATAGCGTCCTTGCCCAGGACGTACAGTTGACGGGAGTAGAGCCCTTCATCGATCTCTGTCTCGGGGGAATCTACCTGCATGTTTGTATCCTGGGGGGTTAGTAGGGGAAAATAGGAGGGTAGGATAAGAGGGTAGGATATAAGGATAGGATATAAGGATAGGATATAAGGATAGGATATAAGGATAGGATATAAGGATAGGATATAAGGATAAGAAGATAGATGAGAAGTTCAATTGATACTTCAAAGTATCAACTATCAGTATAATTCCATTGTTAATTCCATCAGTTCTACAATCCAATCGAACTGAGAATAATCATCTCTTCCGCAATTCCTCAGCAACACATAATTCATCTATCCCTTCTAACTATCTGATACTACACAGTTTACTCTATCAAATCCTCATTTCATCCTTATTCTCATCCTATAACAGGATCAACTGATCTACAATCCTAATCTACAATCCTACAAATACTTACACTTGACATCTCTACAAAAGCACAACTATCTCTAATGCACCTTCTGAAGAATCAAATCAGTCGCTGGAAGCCAAGGATGAATGGAATATTGAAAGCTCATCGCAACTTCATCGCCATCCCTCTTACTAATCCCAATCCCACCTGTTCGTTATCACTGTTACTTCAGCTGGGGGGATCCGGGAGATTGGGGGGGGTTATACGCAGCCGGGTAACTTTGGGGTAGGAGGAGATGTGAGGTTCAGAGATGTGTGTGAAATGAGATGTGATGTGGGTAATGGGCTTGAAGTGAGATGTGATGTTAAGTGATGGGCTTGAGGTGAGACGCGATGTGGTAGCTCGGAGATCGATAGTAGAGAGCTCGGCAAGGCCTACTGATACTGAATGATAGTCTTATCCTATTATTACAAAGGGAAAAATCATTATAAGGGGACTACTTAATGCTGTGAATGTGAATGTAGTGGTGCTCGGGTGGTTCAGGCGGTTGCCGCATTGTTAGAGCTCAAAAGTTGAGTGCATAGATCTGAAAGACGTGGGGTAAGAGCCGATTTACTCTGGAAAAGACTACCAGCGATGAATTTAACGTTGTTCGCCAGTATTGAGTTCAGTGAGGAGGGCTTATCAAGGCCCACAACTTCGACCTTGGCTTCAGAAGATAAAGACGACAGTGTTCTCAAAAACAAGTACAGTTCTTCCTCGTTATCCTTGAGAAGCACTTGACGGACTTTCTCATTAGCCACCAATATACCCAGCGTCTTCGTAAACTCAAAGATTAGAAGTCCGTGCTGAGGATCGGAAACCAACTTCTCCGCTGTAGCAATAGCATTTACAAACTCCTGTAGCAACATTTGGAAGCTCGGTCGCTCAATAAGAGTCTCACCATTGAGAGTAGGAATCTTTGAGAAAATAACCATCTTGTTGATCAGTAGACATTTTATCTCAATAAAGCTTTCACCTGTAGCTGAATTCTTGATTATAAGGGCTTGAAACTTTTCGTTCTCAGTTAGACTTTGAATAACAGGCCGTGGGGCTAAAGTGATGAGTTTCTTCATAAACGAATCCATCAATTGGCCCAATCCTGGATAGTATTGCATATTAAACAGGCATTGCTCAATATACCCAACCAGCAAAGAGATATTTTTCTCATCTGCTACCATGGAAACGTTCTCAAAAGTGAGAATGTGTCGTAGTAACTGGAAAAGCGCCTGAAGAAGAACAGGATCTTTGAATGTCGAAGCTGAGCTCAAAATAACTTCAACTATAGGGTTCCCTAGAGCCTTTTCTGTCTTATCTATCACCTCGTCGCGTGACTGGTTATCCCGTATCGAATTAGCCAGTATAGTCATACAAGCAGAACGAATATAAGGATTAGAGCTACTACTGAGGTTTGAGATAGCCAAATCCCGATCTTCAACGTTGGAATTCTCTATATTCGCCGAAATCCCGCCAATAGTACCCAATAGACTCCTATTATAGCTCAGCATATTCCTTTCCGAAGAGAACTCTTCAATCTTTGTAAGAATACCAAACAGTTTCTTCACCATAGTACCAGAAGAACACGTCTTGAAATCATAGTGGTAGGATCCGCTTATAAACTCAATCAGTCTTAGAACAGTCAGCAAAACTTCAAATGCTTCGTCCTGCAGTTCTTCATCACTGCTTTTCAGCTCCTCGTGCTTCACTACTAGCATTTTTATAACTATACCAATCAACCCATCTATATCAGATGCCTGAATATCTGATCCTTTCTTCTCTTTCAGTCCGCTTAGTAATTCCAAACCCATCAAAACGTCATCAAACCCGTCGTCTACGTCACTACGGAAAGCTTTCAAGCAGTAATCCAACACCGGCTTGAAGAAAAACCCAATATAACTCCCTCTAACCGGAGAATCCAGTGAATAATTTCTAAGCATGATTATAATCCTATTGCAAATCGCTGATCGCTGAGAACTCTTCATATTCCCTTCATCCACCAACCAGAACTTCAGTTGAGCACTGAAAGAACTTCCATCTGTCAAAAACCTCTCTAAAACGTCTCTGTTCTTCTCAGTGTCTGCTACAGCATTGCAAACGACTCTCAGAGCACTCAGCACAGCATCTTCATAGCTTTTAACCTCACCAGCAGACTCAGAACTGCTTTGACTGCTCAGCCTGATAAGTATATTCTCTATAGCTCCTACAGTCAGCTCTATAAGACTTGCAACTTTCCCATTTTCACGTTCTTTCTGGTCCCGAAGTATGGAGCCTATCCTATCCAGCTCAATCTCCAGTTTTTCCAACTCTGTCACGTCTTCATCACCAGCTGCTATTTTCCTCAGTAGAGAATCCACCCGCCCAAACGCCACTTCAAACGACATAACCTCCTCTGTCATTCTGAACTCTTCCTGGCCTCGGAATTGCAGTTCCAGTAGTCTTTAATCTTTGATTTTCAACCTCCACTCTCCAATCTCTAATACTAATCACAGTCTTCAGCCTATACCTTCTAAATCTCACAGTTTCCACGGCTGGGCACCCCCTCTGCACCGAAAAATCCTCAGATATATTCAAACCTCTCCTATAACAGTCAGATATCCTTCAATAATCCCATATATGCCCACTTATATTCAATTCCACTGCTCTGTTCGCTGATCTTTCATCTCATCATCAGCTTTTCGCATAGCAGTAAATGCCATTCTCGCGATGAGACGTGAAGTCGGACTCCTCTCTGAGATGAGACGCGAGGTGCCAGCTGAAGTGAATTATTAAGGGGATATTCGATATAAGCCGTTTCCTCCTCTTCTATATGATATATTAATGATATTCGATCATTTGCTGCTTATAAGTGTTCTTATACGCTATTCAGTTGCAAATTCTTCCCATTTATACTCTGCTAAAATGCCTCGTTTGGTTGTATTTGGAGGAGCTGGGTTTCTCGGTATGTTGTAAGAGATATAGCTGATAGTCCAGTTGAAATATGAACATCACATCACCTGGACTGAAGGGACCTATCGATATTGATTGTTCTCCCCATCTTGTATATATAGAGTCTAATAAATGGTACTACAGGCAAGAGAATCTGTGAAAGAGCTGTGAGAAAAGGATGGGAAGTGACGTCTATAACGTATGTATCTGGTAATTAATCATGAGTATTCGTAATCAACTAATTACTACGCTCTATACAATAAATGAGAGGGCTGACGTATCTAACGGCTCAACAGACGATCAGGCAGAATGCCCGATATCAACCTGCAGACGTCTAAACTTGGGGACGTTTCATGGCTGCGAACTGTGCAGTGGAAATCTGGTGATGTGTTTAAACCAGAGACTTATGCTTCAGAATTGAAGGAAGCAGATGCCGTAGTGCACTCAATGGGTATATTATTAGAGACGAACTACAAAGCTGTGCTCAATTCTGCCCAGGATCCCTTTTCTGCTGTTTCCAAGCTCCTATGTAGCACTATCAATGGTAGCAATCCTATGCAGAAAGGTGTGGGCAGCACATATAAACATCTGAATACTGAATCTGCTGTAATCCTTGCTGAAGAGTATGCAAAGACGTGTAAAGACTCGGCTGCTCCTAAACCTATGCTATACGTATCAGCGGATCCTGCGGTGTCCAGGTTTCTCCCAGGGTACGTCCAGAGCAAGTTGGAAGCTGAACGGAGGCTCACAGACGTTAAATCCCTGAGAACTGTCTTCCTCAGGCCTGGATTCATGTTCGACGAGCAGGAAACGGGTTCTAGTCTGAGAAGTCAGATTGCTCAGGGACTGTCTTTTGGTGCGGCTGTCGGTAAGACTGTTTTCCACCGGAACGGGCCGCTCGGGTTTACGGGGCTGGATTCTGTATTTCAGAGTCCTATTAGCACTCAGAGTGTAGCTACTATTGCTGTACAGGCTTTAGAAGATGAAGGGACTAGAGGGGTGATAACCCTGGATCAAATTGAGAGATTTGCGTCTAGATTTGCATGAATTGGTCTGAGCTACGAGTTGTGCTACGAGTAGTACTAGGCAGTATTCATTTTGAATACACTACGGTGAAATTCACAGCGTTTAGATATGCCCATGTATATATATTAATAGCTATTTGGCTGAGTAGAATAATAAATAATCACCCGAAGCTAACCTTTAACCTTTAAATGACTTAAGAGGGTCAGCTTTCTTTGAGCTTCTGCCCTTCCTGTTACCGTGTTTCCTCACACGATGCTTACTGTTCTTATGGAACGGCACAAATCCTATCTTCTTTGTAGTCGTAGCTCCAGCCGGGAGGAGATACTCTGGGACACGTTTCAAATGTGACTGAACTCTTGTCGGATGAATCTCTTTGTCATGCCTCAGATTAGCCAAATCTGTAGGGTTCTCCTCGAAATGCCGTTTCAACTTCTCGGAAGTCATAATCTCGTTTTTAATCTCCTTGATTCTCGCTTCTCGAACTGCTACTTTCGTCACAGCCCTGAATGCATCCTCCATTCTATATCTGAATCCTTCTACTTGCTTCATATCGAACACGTAAGGCAGCAGCTCGTTCCCGAGTTTCTCCTGTGTTCTTATAATACGTGAAAGGACTTTCTCGTCTTTCCGTGCAGTACTTAAGGAAGACTGCTTGTGTTTCCCCCATTGATCTTTCGGCACAACAAACGACAAACTCATCCCGGATCTCCCAGCTCGAGCAGTTCTGCCGATTCTGTGCACGTAGGCCCGCGAAGAAGTAGGGAGGTCAAAATTCAGCACGCATGCAACGTTTTTGAAATCCACACCTCGCGAAACCCCGTATTCCGTTTTGGATTTCTTGTTTTTCTTTGTCTTGGTTGTATTTTCTGCTTCCTCGGCAGGTTTTCCCTCTTCCTTCTCCTCAGATTTCGCATCTGCCATCTCCTCATCCTCGTCTTCCTCCTTTTCATTCGTGGAAAAGTCATCAGACTCGTCTGTAGCAATAAGCAGATTATACACATGCTTGTTGAATTCCTCTACTATGTGGATTCTAGAATTTATAGGAAGCTCAGAATTCAGCACACAGCTTCGAATCCCAAACTGCTCAAAGAACAGCTTCAGCCTGTACCCTCTGTCTATGTCATTAACGAATATGATGGTCTTGCCCTTCACTAACGACAGCTTGAAGATAACGTAAGCAAGAAGAAATTTATCAAGTTCTGAACATTTTGTATAGTATTGAACAAGATTGTTGGAATCGCTGTCTTCTTCTTGTAGTTTTAATACTGCAGGAGATCGGCAAAACTGGGTCTTCAAAGCTGTTATGTCATCATTTATTGTAGCACTCATCAGCCACGTTTGCACAGTCTTCTTCAACGGCAGTTTCTCCGACAGGCCCCGCAGATCTTCTTCGTACCCGTAGCTCAGTACTAAGTCTACCTCGTCTATCACCAGGTACTGAATCTCGTCTGGATCCAGATAGGTTGAGTTGATTCCGTTTAAAGCACGACTGGGCGTCGCTACAACGATATCAGGGAACTCAGCCAGCAGCGAATTCTGCACTGACTCAGAAATGTTCCTTGCAATGTTCACAGCTTTCAGTTTCCGTCCGCAGGACTGCAGTAGACTTTCAATAGTTTTCGTTACCTGTTCACTGAGTTCCCTGGTAGGAACTAATATCAGAGCTTTAGTAGACTTCTCCTCGTCATCTGAGCTGCTGTTCTCCAGCAAGGCCTGAATTATGGGGACCAGATATGCGATAGTCTTTCCAGAACCAGTCTTGGCCTTGGCTATAATGTCTTTCTTCTCCTGAATAGCCAGTGGTATGGCATTTGCCTGAATCAGAGTTGGATGTACGTACCCCAGGTTTGCCAGTGCCTGCGACAGCCGGGGGTCCAGGTTGAAAGATTCAAATGTGATGGTTTCGTCCACGTACTTTGAGTCGATACTCTTGGCACTTGGTGCCTTTGACAGCTCTTTGGACATC
This sequence comes from Sporopachydermia lactativora, assembly GCA_030579575.1. Lineage (NCBI taxonomy): Eukaryota > Fungi > Ascomycota > Sporopachydermiomycetes > Sporopachydermiales > Sporopachydermiaceae > Sporopachydermia > Sporopachydermia lactativora. Next base: position 51,401 of record JAKTRH010000081.1, read on the forward strand.
CTTTTATGCTGTGAGTGTGAGCTAGTATACCAGTGTATAGATTGATACGGTTGTCAGCTGCTTTTCCTCCACAGGGACAGCTTGTGGTGATTACCTTATAAACCCAGCTTGGAATGTGCCAGTAAAGTTCTTATTAAGTCGTCCGAGATGCGTTAGGGTCTTCAAATATGACACTATCAGTGCTTAAAGCTGCGATCTCTTCACTCCAGTTGATTCTCTCCCGCCTTTACAAAATTTTTTAGAGAAGAGGGAGCTGCGGTGAGACGTGATGTCTGATGGGAATGGGATGAGATGCTATGTGGATATAAGAGATGGGCAATGAATCGCTGATCTTGAGAGCGTTACAGCGTACTGGCTTGCCTTGGGTCTGGTAGATAATGCTTGAATTGATGAAGTACAAGTGGTTTACCTCTCTTATGTTCTTTTTTGATCCACCGCTGTGGTCAGGCTGGGCATTCTTACGCCTGTTCCACACCCTTGGATTCTGAGCCCGCTTTGGACACCAGTGGCCAGCTTTCTCCATGTCTCCGCCTGATGTTTGAACCTAACAGACAGAACACTTTTAAAAAACAATCTTCTACGGGAAAAGTTTTACCGTTTATTTACCAAAGACTTCCTCACGTCATCCTCCTTTCCCCATCTCCTCCCCATCTCCTCTCCATCTCCTCTCACCTCCCGTCTCCGCTCATCACCTCACATCTCACTCCATCCCAGCTCATCTCCACCTTCCCGCCCCAGCCATTCCCCCCTAACTTTAAACTCAAACTTTCAAATCGCCGGAAAAGTTCGTGCAGCCTGCATGCATATACATGCAGAGACCTCAACTCTATATATTTTAAACACCGAAAAGAGATGCCGCGACGAAAAATGTGGCCCCTCATAGGAAAAATGTGAGTATTCAGGAGGCCAGGCATTGCCTTGCTGGAATCTGATAAAGCAAATCACTCAGAGTTAGGAAATCTGCTTGAGCTGCTGAAAGAATTGATTTATCAGATTTGGATGTCTCTAAAGTAGTTTTGCCGAAGCACAGGTCTCCACAGCAGCTCCTGAAAAGCCTGTTTGGAGTTTTCTCAATTCAGGTGTGGGAACCATCTGGTGAGACAACGCTGGGCGACGGAAAGGGGCAACTGGTTTTCTTATATAAGCGTGAGAGTGCAGGGTGAAATTTTCAGCTGTGGAACAGAATGACAGATTTCCGGCAACCACAGTATTATTCAGGTGAACATAATGAAGCAGAAATGAGTTCAGGGAGACATAATTCAGTTTTCGTCGATTCTTTCGGCTCCGTGTCCTCGGGGCACCGGTCCTCAATTCTGGGGCTTGAACGCAAATTCCAGAGTGCTACGAACATCAATATGTTCCGTCACAACTATATCGACACCTCTCTGTTGGAGATGAGACCTTTCAAGCTGGTGGGTAACTCGAAACCTCTGTTTGAATGGGAGAAGTACATTAAGACAGAAGAGGAGCTGAAAGGGTATAAGAAAGATGTGCGACAGTTTTACGAGCGGCAGAACTCCGTTATAGCTCGCTATATTGAGATCGACAGGCTGCTGGATTCCGGTATTCAGGTTTCAATGCTGAAAGTGTATGGGAGTGATTTAGGGAGGTCTGGAAGTGTGAGTTTACCACATGCTACTGATAGCACAGGGTCTTTAGAATCCCGTTTCCGAGCTGTTCCAGGGAACATTGATGAAGAAGGGGCACCTCTGCTTGGGTTCAACAAAGCTGAGAATTCCAGTATTGTTTATTTTGCCATTATGGTGAATTTCGCAGTCAATTTCTTCCTATTGATTGCCAAAGCTGCTGTGGCTCTTTTAACGAACTCCATGACAGTTATCGCATCTTTAGTTGACTCAGTACTGGATTTCCTGTCTACTTTCATCATCTGGCTTTCCAATAGACTAGTAGAGAACAGAGACACATATATGTACCCAGTGGGTAGATCCCGGTTAGAACCTATTGGAGTTTTAGTATTCTCAGTGATTATCATTGTATCTTTTCTACAGGTCGGCTCGGAAGCTCTGCAGCGTCTTATATACAATAACCATGCACCTGTGGTGATTGGCGTGGCTTCGATTGTCATTATGCTTCTCACAATCGTTGCTAAGCTCATCATATTCCTCTGGTGCAACTCTATAGACTCGAGCTCTGTGAAAGCACTGGCTCAGGATGCAGTCACTGATATAGTATTCAAGTAAGTGATGATGGGAGCTGTATACCCTTGATTGGTGTTCACTGTGTACTGTATTTTCCTGTTACTAACAGCTTTCAGCTCATTCTCTATCATCTTTCCCGTCGTGGGATACTATTTCGATCTCTGGTGGCTTGATCCAGTGGGTGCCCTGTTTCTAGTATTGTATATTATCCACTCTTGGTCTCAGACGTATGTTGATTGGATTCTGTCTGGTGTAGGATGTCTGGTTGATTGATCGGTGTGCTAACTTTTTGACAGAGCAATTGAGCATATACAGAATTTGACTGGCACTTCAGCAGACCCAGAAGATCGTCAGGTCGTGCTGTACTTGTGTATGCGGTTTGCTGAGTCTGTAAAGCAGATTACAGCTCTCAGTGCCTATCACGCTGGTGATAATATCAACGTGGAAGTGGATATCGTACTGGATAGCAGCCTTAACGTCCGTGATAGCCACGACATCGGAGAGGCTATTCAGTATGCTATTGAAACGTTGCCTATGATAGAACGGGCATTCGTTCATTTAGAGTATGTGGAGAATTTACTGTTTACCAATTATCGCTTTTATCATTGTTTCCTTTGCTAACCTTCTCATAGCTATCGCGTGGGGAATTTCCCTGGTCATTTGCCTCGCTGAATGCATAGCGAGTGTGCTGATGAACTCGAATGATAAGAATAATGTATAAATAAAGTATTGATTCACAATAGCATGGGTCACAACCCTTTGTAGAGTCTTACTGTAGAGCAATCTACACCAGATTGTAGGTGGCATCAAGCCGTATATATGTATTGTCTATGCGCTATGTAACTACAAACTAATATAACTGAACCTGAACCTGAAATCAGAAACTAAAGGCAGAAAAATACCCACAAGAAAAACGAAGAAAAAAAAAAATAGAATAAAAGAAAATAAATAAAATAAAATAAAATAAAAATGAAAAATAAAAAACCAAATTGCCACCAGCCAGAAAAATAAGTACTAACCAGTTCTCAGCAATAATGAATTCCGTACCCAACCGAACCGATGTAAAAATAAAAGCATAAGCATTTGCCAGAAACGGCAAAGATATGAGCAGAAGATGTGTTTAGAAAGTACAGGGAGTTTCGTTGCATATGAATTTTTCAACCCTGATAGAAAGGAAAAATCAAAACATCAGGACGCCAGAAATGTGCTTTGGATGAATTGGCGCTGATAATGAAGTTTTGTTGTTTTTTTTTTTTTTTTTTAGTTTTTAGTTTTCTCAGTTGCTCACTGTTTCCTTCCAAGAATTTCCAGTGAGGCTTTGTCCCTGGTAGAAGCAATAGCTCTCCACAAGAGTTTTATAGGAATCTGAGTTAATTTGAGGTCTTTTCCCATCCTTTGTCAGAGAAGGAATATCAGTTTTTTGTGTGCTTGAGAGTGAAGGTGATTCCAATTCACTTGAGCTCGTGGATTTTGCCAAAGTACGAGGAATGTGAACATAACCAAACCCTGAACTGGCAACGGTATCGTGATTCCCTCCTGCACCGTAGAACTCGTGACCGAAATTTGATGTAAAATCCGTGTATCTAGGCTTCATAAAAGTCTTTGTATATGCTGGATTATCAGAAAACATCTTTTCCGGTCTACTGATGTTTTCCTCAGAGTGGGAAACCTTCAATGGGGGTTGTTCAACTTTTTTCTTTTGATCAGTTTTACCTTCAGCTTTAGCCTTTTGTTGAAAATCGGCAGCAATCTTATCAGAAGAAATACTAGTTCTGCCAATATTTAAAAGGGAAAAATCGTCTCCAATTCTAGTTTTCCCTAATTTCTTTGGCGCCGCATACGCCTTTGGGCCGTAGCAGCCAAACGAGTACCGAGTATTCTCCTGATTATCAGATTTGTGAACTTTAGTCAAATCAATCTGATAGTTATAGCCATTGTTGTTGTCGTAGTACGTCTTTCCATCCACATCATACTGCAAGTACATGAACATTGAGCTATATTTGAATGCTCCTTCAGGTAAATCGTCTAATCTGACTTTGAAAATGAAAGGATCGTAATTTGGAATTCTGTCCTTCATCATTGGGTCGTCATTGTAAACAGCCTCAAATTCTGTAACAGATTTCCAGTAATCTGATGTGTACTTAGCACATACGTGCTTCTGGAAGGCAATATTCCGAACATAAATATTCCCCACAAGGTATACACCATCGTCTGATAAGGATAGTTTGTCCATATAAATCTCTTGATTATAGTAACGTTTAGTAGGGAAATTAGGCAGTCCAATCGCCCATACAGTTTCGTCGTCTTCGTCATAATTGTTCTTCTTAAAATGAATTCCATCCTCTTCGTCTGAATCATCATCGTAGTACTCGTCAGAATCATCATCTGAACCCCAATGGAAAGTCGGTCGCTCTCGGCGTGGACTTGAATTCGCAGATACAGCGATAGGCCTTTCCAAAGCGCAGAAACACCGAACATCCACCATGTGATTAGTATCGAAATGTACAGACTTTGTAGGCGGTACAGAAGCTGAACGATTTAACGGGAAAAGCTTCAATGACGATTTAACCAATTCACCTGATTTCTTTCTAACCAAATGTGGTCGTACAGTTTTCCCACTTTCAGTGGAGGCCACAGAGTGAGTATCTGATTCAGCCTCCTCTTCCTGTGTTGTCTCAGAGTCAGCAGATCTTACAGGGTGTGCAGTAGGCGGTGCCATAGTATCTAAGGATGTGTGAGATGAATCATATGAAATAGAACTGGAAAATGGATAAGAGGAAATAGAACTTTCTACTGTGGAGAGCGTATCTTCAGGATTCCCGCATGTCACTGTAGGTGTTAAAGATGAAGTAGAAGAGTTGAGGCCTCCATTATACAGTGGAAGGCCAACTCGGTTTACTGTGTAGTTAAGCTGATCTTTGTTTACTACAGCCTTGTAAAAAGGTTCAGCATAAGTCTCTGTAGAGCTGAGAGATGATGATGAAGAGGAAGTAGAAAGGGATGATGATGGAGATGAAGAACATGAATCGTCTAGCGAATTCAGCGATACAAGGGAACCCACTTGTGCAAGCTGTGCCGGAGCTGGCGGTACCGGCGGAGCGGCAGGTTTCGCAGCACGACCGCTAGCTGACGCTTTCAGCTTGTGATCCATAGAGGCCAGTGTGAGAGCCTTCGGTGGCGTGTATGGCATAGTGGTATTACTATGTGGCTGTTTCTCCAGGGGTTATCAAGTTTGATCCAATTGCCACTGATGGAATCAAACTCAGGTTTGTCTAAGCACAGTTATAGTGGTTATAATATCAAAATCGAAACGCAACCGGGTCGATCCCGAAACTACGCTTCATGCAAGAAGGATCCAAGTCGCCAGGTCTTCAGCTTAACCAAAAAAAAAAAAAAAAAAAAAAAAAAAATGATCTTCTAGTAGCTGGATTAACAGCTTCAAGACAAGGCAGATAAGCCGCACCCCTTATCTCCGTGGGCTAAAAAAATAATGACCCCTTCGTAAAATTTTACCGATAATTCGCTTCAAGTTTACCAGTTAAACGAGGAATGAAGCAGAATACTATAATATATAACGTAGAAGAAGAGGAAAAGTCCTTGTACGCCCCAACGATTAGAAATTTGATAGTTTCAGTCTGCATTGCAACAGGAAATGGCAGTGAGAACTTTTTACTGATTAATAATTAAGATTCGGCACGAAAACTAGTGGGCAAACTTAATGGCGTTGGAGTTGGGTTATCATGCGAAAAACTTGTTTTGTCGTTCATATAGTGCGCGCTTGACTCGGTAGCGCCGGCTTAGAGTTCGGGGGTAAAGTGTGCATCAATATTGCCTATTCGAGGGTATGGGTTTCGCACGGTCGGTCTCTTCGGGGCGTCAGGGGAAGTAGCAAACGGGGTGTGAGATGGGATTGTAGTGGGTTTTGGTAGGCTATGTTTGTTTTTAAAGGCTCATTTCTCGGTTTATATGCTGGAATAGCGCGTTATAGAGGTTTTACTGGATCATGAGGTGATAAATTGACGCGTAGATATTAAATCAGTATCTTGAAGGCGCAAATAGAGTTACAGCCTGGCTAAACCTTAATTCCAGTATCAGAGACCTTCAGGAATAAACTTCAGAGTATGAATAACTACAAGGAAAGAAGTTCTTCTCCCATGTTCTTAATCATTATTAGAGTGCGTGAGAGGGCGTGAAAAGCGAACCATACGAGCCGTTCTGAATACCTTCCTAGCCTTTCTAAAAGATGGATAAACAGTCCACATTTCACCCGAGATCTCGGTATTAGAATGAATGTCAGCTGAGAGGATCTACACAATACAGGTGAAACTGACACGCAGTAAATTTCGTTACTAGCTAGTTTTTTGGTGCGCCTTCCATTTCAAGGCCAGGAGAGGGGAAGGATGAAAAGTTATTCTCGCGCGTATTACTACTACAGCGAGAGAGGTGAGGAAGGTATAATATACCAGTCCTGATTGTAGTATTCACAACCATACACCGTAATCACCATCACTGTAAACTATATACCCATCTATATGCCAGATATCTGCAGATTCAAGGCTCTCTAACGCACTGACTTCTCTCTCACTGTACCATTCTATTCCTCGATCCACGTTCTTCTGATTACGCCTTAATTGCTCCGCATGCCGCCCCCCCCCCCCAAGATCTCGCTTCATTCGGATCTTCATTCCCTTCTAACTGTAAACTCAGTTCAACCTTAAAGGAGACTGTAGATGACACAGTGAAATGCCCAGATGACTAAAATACGGTAAATACCAGCGTTGTTGCAGGCTTGTAGGAAGGTACAGTGCCGTGAAAATTGCTGTAAAATTCCACTGTAATGATGATGTAGTTTCAGCTATTGAATATCGATAATGTAATAATATGTATAGTGCTTTGAAGGAGGGTGATGCATCACATCACGTGTGGTGCTTACTTCTGAGACAAAAATTGTCTCCGGTGGTCACCGAAGGTTAGATGAGAACGCCGGTTGTCCCGTTTAAGCAATAGAATCCTGAGTCATGTTACTTCTATGGGGGGGTGATGGGATGGGCGGAACGGAAAAGCAGGGGAAAGGCGGGAGCGGAAGCGAAAGCGGTTGTTGGGTGAGTGTGTTGGTAAGTTGTGTGATACCGAAGTGAATCATATCAGTACGTTAGAAATGGTTGAATTTTGGGTGTGTATTGTATGCATTTAGTTGAGAAGTATATATTATCATCACCAACCAGTATGAGTGGCGTTGATCTCGATATAGGGTCTGCCTATTGTCGTGAAATGATTTGTAATGTCTGTGTAATCGATATTGTCTCTCGGTATTCTAATTAGTATTCCAATTATCCAACAATATTTCAATCATACAATAGCATATTGTTATCAAACTTTTCTATACTGTTGTTCTCCCAAATATCGCCGTTTCTCGGGCCCATCGGAGTGTCTGATGCTGTAATCGTATAATCATTACTTACCGAAAAAGGTCACTTTTAATCTGTTCTAATTTTATTTAGGGTTCTATAGGAATGCAAAATAACCAAGAATAGCCCAAGAATAGGAGCAAGCTCCTCAAACTTTCTAGGAATAAGCTTCATGATGGTCTTAGAACTCTAACCTAATACTGAACACTATCCTGACCAAAGTGCCCTCGTAACTTCCTAAAGGGTAAACACCACGCAGTATGTTGAGCTTCTCAGTAATTTTTCGCTTCCTGTGTACCTCTTTTGAGGGGCTGCGATATCTGAAACGAGGATGAGAGCAACTCCTGGTGAACCTGATGAAGAGAATACGAGATAGTTTATACACTATAGGCTTAGTCAAAATAAAAATGATCTAAGCTTGAGAAAGAGGAAAAGGCTACTTCGTAAAAGCAAATGAACACAATGATCATAGCCGAGTTAGCGCGCCGTTCCGCTTCCGTAGCGAGAGCTCCAAGGTCGTAGTTAATTCTTAGCGCGCGGAGATGAGGGAGAAACGAGGGGTGGATTGCAGCCGCGCGGTTGATAAATTGCAATGAGATAGCATCGTCTACTGTGATAAGATGAAACCCATCGGAATAGAGTGAGTTTAAACACGGGCGGGACTTTCTCGTTTATCTGCTTCATGTATGATACTCGATCCCGGCTGCCACTACGTAGGGACAACAACAACTACTACTTTTACTACTACTACTATGACCAAGACATGCATGCACTTGAAAACCCACGGTTTTTCGGTATGTCTCTCCCTTCACTGAACGATCCGATAACGGTGACTCCACCGCTCACCACCCCCACCGTACCTGCCCGCCAACAAACGCAATGCAATGCCCCACACATCCCCAGTTCTTCCCCACTCATCAGGATTGTTTAAATTTAAAAATATTAACATTAACGGCAAATAATGGCACGTATTCAGTGTGATGCCGCCTCGATTTTGATGCCCCACGGGAGAGCCGTCTGGAGATTTCGTTTATTCAACCGACGCGTTTCTGGCTACAAGCAATTAAAATAAGCTTTGGCCGACGCGTCGTTTGGGTTTGGCTAAACGCTAAATAGAGATGTTGGTCGCGAACTCTAAACGGGTGCATGATTCAGATCTCAGATAAAGTTTGGTCCAGGCGTGGCTGAAATATTAGGGCCCAACTGGAATTCACAGTGATGATCAAGCTGAAAGGAGACGCCAAGTGTGATGAGTTGATTCTGACAATTTTATTTCGAATAAGATGAGTGGTAAAGTACCGTAGAGCACATCACCAAGTTGTACATTGATTTGAGTACTCAATGCCTGCTATAGACTGTTGAAACAGATACGTGCTGCTGATATTTTCAATGGATGCTACTTAGCCAAACTTACAAGGACAAGGAGAAGAAGAAGAAGAATGTTAAGCTGTTCGATGCGTTGTTCATGTTCACAAGTGAAAGGCATGTGGATCTCAGACATTCTCTATAGACATACATTACTACTACACTTTTAACTACAGTGGAGACTCGGTTACCTCTTACAGATCCCTGCTGGATCATCTATGTTGTACACCCTGCTTGATGAATGGACGGCTACGCACGAAAGCGTCGATATCCCTCTTGCTGACGATACCTAAGAAAAACTTTCGGTCCTTATCTGTCACTAGAGCAATCTCATGTTCAACAAGATGCTCTTCTACTTCTTCTAGTGGCGATTCTGGTGTAATTACCCTGGAAAAGACGCTCGTACCAGAACCTTTAGAGACTGAGAGTAGGCTAGCAGACTCAGGCAATGATTCAGCCCCCAGAAGTTGGCTCCGTAGTGCCTTCACATCTACGTACGCTGTCGGTTTACCCTGTTTTGTGAGCAAAATATAGTTACAGGTATCATCGTACACTATGGGGAGTACATCAGCGGTTAAAGCATTCTCATCAGCCGTTGATACAGGCAAAGGTTCGAGATCCTGGACAGAAGCCTGGACTGTTAGGAAACTGACTACACATTTACAACCCCAATTTCTGTTCTCTTGGATCAGCGGGTTGGAAGCTCGAAGAACTCATCCCGGGTTTCATACCCCTCTGAAGTCGGTCATTGCTCTGGAAACCTGGAAACAATTGGTTACGTCTCCTAGTCTCCTACAGTCAGCACATTAGTTCAGTCGAATTCCATTCGCCTTCCCAATTGCTGCTACTTTACGAAGGAAAGCTCTCGTAGATTTGTGGAAGCACAATAGCCGTCTTTTCTGTCTTTCTATTTACGGTGTCTTCCGGCCGTTATGCTGCCGTTATGCTGCTGTTCGTTCGTATGATGTGATATGAAAAGTTCTCAGGTAGTAAAAATCCAACATCGTATAATGAGACTCCAAGTTACGAAGAGACGCGAGGTCTTTCTCCCTGAACTGAGACGCGACGGCCCAGCCGAAACTAAAATGCTTGTTTTTTTACGTTTACTTCGGTATTTGACATTTGCCGATGCCGCATCACACTCTTGATTTCCTGTAAGAATTTATTCCGCTAGTATATGGAGCTACAGAGTCACACTGATGCTGCAAGCTGATCCCTCTGTTGCAGAATAGTGTACCATTAGACATGTGTTGAAGGGCCTTCAAGGTAGTTTAAGCTGATTGGGAACCTCTCAACTGCTGTACTTTGCTCTGCCTGTTCAATCTAACTTGAAATTCAGAGCACGGACACAGTTATGCTCTTTCCTGTTAAGCTTTGAAGCCGTGCTATTGGGCAAGTCAAGCTTTTAAGGCTCATCGTCTACACCCAAAACTCATCTCCTGCCAGTTAGAAGAAATTTGTATCTTCAATTCCCGAATTTCAAGAAAAGATACCCGTTTACTTCCCAGATAGTATTGTTACCCGCTCAATGGGCTCAGCTAGAGGTGACGTTCCAGGTAAACGACCATAATACGACTATGCATCACTACACCTCTAACCAGCGCCAGCACTTGTATTCTGGAGAAGCAGGGCATTAGTTACTCTAACCTGTATACTATTTCCTCAATAAACTACCCATCAGCCGTACAATATCCGTTTATCGTGTTCCCCTTGACATTTTTCCACTCTTCCAGCCTTTTTCCGGGCTGTTCATTACATCACCATTTTAGATTACGGAATCAGATAAACGTCCCAAAACCAACGGTTTTTTTTTTCCCTCATAACTGCAAACAATTTTTTTGATATACGAGAAGAAGTGGGAATATTAATATTGCGACTGGGACGTTAAAGAGCAATACTAAGTCTTCTAGGTGTTGAAAACAGCTAGTTTAGTACTTAGAAAAGCAAGGACTACTAAGGGAAAACTGAGAGCAAGTAGTAACTGCTTTAAGTTGGTAACCGTGTGGTAAAGGAAGAAAAAAATAAGAAAAAATACGGTACCTAGTGAGCACTAAGCTATTACTAGCCGAAGGTCCATTTCACTAAACGCGTAACTATTCAGCAAAAATGCAAGGAAAAGAGCTGAGAATCACAGCTCTGCTGTGCCTGGATACCGTTTTCTTCTTCCTGGAAGTTATTATCGGTGAGTAGATGTACTATAGCAGACATTTGAACGGAATAATTGAGCTTTTGCTAACAGTTCTCAGGGTATATGGTCCACTCTCTGGCCCTGGTTGCAGACTCTTTCCACATGGTATGTTATAGTGTTGAAATTATAGGAGAAAATTAAGGATTTCAACAACGGTGATGCTAACAGATTTCAGCTCAATGACATCTTCTCATTGATTATTGCTTTGTGGGCTGTGAGAGTAGCGAAATCTAAGAAGGAAACAGCTGAGTACACTTACGGATGGCAGAGAGCTGAAATCCTCGGTGCGCTTATCAATGCAGTTTTCTTACTCGCTCTGTGCTTTAGCATTTTCGTTGAAGCTATTCAGAGATTCTTTGAACCGCAGGAAATCAAGAATCCTGTATTGATTCTCGTAGTGGGATGCGCTGGACTGGCTTCAAACTTCGTCGGTCTCCTGCTTTTCCATGAGCACGGTCACAGTCACAGCCATGATGACGGTCATTCTCATGAGCATTCTGAAGGAGACGAGGAACAAGGTAACGTTGATGGGGAACGTACTCGTCTGTTGTCCAAGGATAAGTCCAAGAAGGGATTCTATGTGTCTGGAGAATCTGGAGAATCGGGTTCTACAGTTACACTTCCTGAAGATATTGTGAGATCTCATGTTCGCAGAGCTAGTTTGGTTGACGAAACTCATAATCATAGTCACAGTCACGAAGAAGGACAGTCAGCTGCAAAGCCCAAGTCTCAGTCTTTGAATATGAAGGGAGTTTTCCTTCATGTTATGGGAGATGCTTTGGGTAATGTAGGAGTTATTGCTACTGCTTTGTTCATTTGGAAGACTGACTATTCCTGGAGATTTTTCTTTGACCCTGTAGTTTCTTTAGTTATCACTGCTATTATTTTCTCTTCAGCTTTACCCTTATGCAAACAAGCTTCTAAAATTTTGTTGCAAGGAACTCCTCAGTCTGTAAATGTGGACGAAGTTAGAGCAAAAATTGAGGCATTAAATGGCGTCGCTTCAGTTCACGATTTACATATCTGGATTTTGAAAGAAGATCTCTTCATTGCTACTTTGCACATTGCAGTCACTACTAGCCCTGATAATTTCATGGACACTGCGAAGAATATTAGAATCTTGCTTCATGAGTATGGCGTTCACTCCGCTACTATTCAGCCTGAGTTCCTCAATTCTACTACTGGGTCAGTGCACGACCTTGCTGCCAATGGTTCCCCCAGTGGAGCCGCTGGAACTTCTGGGCTAGTCGGTGGGTCGAAGTACTGCTTCATTGACTGTGCTGTGGGATGCCATGAGGAAACTTGCAACAAGCATTAAATCTATAATTAACTAGGAAGGTATTACAGTAGAGCAGGGCATTTGGTTTTCAGGCTGGATAATGTGCTTTCCGTTCTCATTAGTTCTTAGCTGGGAGATTAACTGGTAGACGAGTACTTACAACTTTTGAGCTATGAGGCCAAACAAAACGACTTAATAAATTACAATTATAATAAAAACTAATCTTAATCTTAATCTACACCACTGCCCAAACATGTCAAACAACCTGTTTCCTCGAATCCGCGAAAAACAGCTGTACGATAACAACCTGTAGAAGACCCATTCCCATCATGAGTAACATATCAAACACTGAGAAGAAGAAAATGCGAGATTCTGTACTTTGCACGGTAGCTTCATTCCTGTGATTTCGTGTCTTGTAGTATTGCAAGTCTCTTAATAAGGCGTGCAGCTTGTTTTGAATATTTTCAACGCTCATCATCATAATATTAGTCTCTTCATTGACAGATTTAGCTCCTGAAGCTTTCTTGGGCAGCTCAGCCCGCAGGTGAGCATCAGGTGCTGGCACGCCTTCGTTCTCTATGTTGATTTCAAAATCGAGAACTTTCTTTGAAAAAGTTGACATATCATTAGAGAAACAGAATGAGTATTCTCCGGGGATAGCAGCATTCAAAATGAAATCTCCTTGTCGCTCTTTGCTTTCGCTAACCAGAACTTCCCCATTCGGATTCTTTATCTCATAGTCGATATCAAAGGCCCCTCCGCTTTGAATCTGAGATCTGTTAGTATGAAAAACACGCAATACAGGTATTCAAATCTCAACACAACACAACACTTACGGCAAAGTAGAACCCAATCTTCGAGTTAGGTTTTGTTACTTGACCAAAGAAACACGCCTTCTCCTGAGCGTCAACAATATACGTCAGAGCCGACGCATTCACCAGAGCTACAAGCACAGCCAGGCTTACTATACACCTAAGTACTCCCCTCATTATGTATTTTTCACTCTCCAAGGTGCCGCGTAACCCGTACTTTAGTTTACTATACTGTATCCTCTTCTATCTACTTTCCAGCGTCTTCCCTGCGCAGCTGTTCTTTCTCCAAAATACCAATATCAAGCAAAAACGGCACACCACGCTGTCGGCTACTTCTCATCTCCGTTTCCCGAGTTTTCCACCCTCTGCTGCTTCTTTTTTCCCTCTTCTCTTCTCTTCCCTCCAGTTGCTATTTGTTACAGTAATCGCCAGTAAGCTTTGTTCGATACACAGTCAAAGTAACTACATATAACCGTCATTCAAATATAAACTCAAGTGTATTCTTCTATATATATTCTATAACTATGTAGTATTATCACTTTGACACACAGGGAAGAATCTTTCTCCTGGTAGAAAAGTCTTATACACAGAGCAGGTAGACACGTAGCAGAAACTGTCAGTATCCCAGAAGAGACCCCTCTTATGGGACACTCTAGCTGCAAATCTAACACTCCTCCTCCTGGTCTGTTGTATTATGATTTTCAAGTCTTTTCATGATTCTTTCAAATGTAGTTTTGGCTAAAGCCTTTGTCAACATATCTGCTAGCTGGTTTTTAGTGCCTACAAATATAAGCTTCACTTGCTCTTGTTCAACTGACTGCAGGAGG
>JAKTRH010000082.1:0-64185 GCA_030579575.1 Sporopachydermia lactativora
CATGCCTGAACTTTCTGACGCACGTCGACCTAAATGCTGCAAGTTCAACATAACTATGCATATATATACAGGAATGAAAACTTAATAAATGAATTTATACTATACAATACTAACACTAACAGTTTTTAATATAAAATGTTTATCCAATAAATAATGCCTCCACGTTCTCAAAGCGTGTATAACAGCATAAAATTCCTTTTCTCTTACTGGGTATTTCTGTTCCGTAGGAGCTAATTTCTTCGACGTATAAGCTATAACGCCGCGTACCTTTCCATTTTGATCAACTTGTTCCAATACACCCCCAAGAGAGTAGCCGCAGGCATCTGTTGTTACTTGGAAGCCAAAGGTCGGGTCGGGTAGGACCAAAAGAGGGGCAGTCACGAGACATTCCTTCAGTTGTGTGAACGCTTTGATTTGTTCAGGTCCAAATTGGCAATGTCCAGCTGCATAATTGTGTAGGGGTCCAGCGATCTTTGAGAAATCCTTGATAAAACGCCTATAATATCCGCATAATCCCAGGAAACTAAGGGCTTCTTTGCTTGACTTGATCGTCGGCCAGTCATTTATAGTTTGAACCTTATGCGGGTCTACTGCAACTCCATGCGGGTTGAGTGTGTGGCCTAGAAACTTAATTTCGTTCATATAGAACTCGCATTTTGATCGTTTTGCAATGAGTTTTGCTGCTCGTAATGTGTCTAGAACCCGTCGCACATGTATCTCGTGCTCTTCTTTAGTCTTGGAATAGATAAGTATGTCATCTAGATAGACAATGACGCTCTTGTTTATCATATCTCGTAGTGTGTTGTTCATTAATCGTTGAAAGGTGGCAGGTGCATTACACAATCCAAAAGGCATAACCCGCCATTGGAACTGCCCAAAGGGTGTGACGAATGCTGTCTTGTCCCTGTCTCTTTCGTCGATAGCGACCTGGTGGTATCCAGAGTGCAAGTCGAGTTTTGAGAACCATTTGGCCCCATGTAAGTTATCTAGTATGTCATGTATAAGCGGGAGCGGGAAGCGATTTTTCACTGTCTGTTGGTTTAGCGCTCTATAATCCACGCACAATCGCATGGAGCCATCTTTCTTACGAACAAACAACACAGGGGCGCCGTACGGGCTGGATGACGGTTCTATTTTGCCGCTTTTAAGTAAATCTGTAATTTGACGACTCAGTTCGTCTTTTTCTTTATATCCCATTCTATAGGGACTTCGGTGAGGTGGTTTTGTGCCCGGGAGTACCGTAATTGTGTGACTTATTCGTCCCGGTGGTGGCATCTCAGCTGGCAATTTGTCAGACACAATATCAGAGTATTCTGTTTTCACGAACTCAGGAAGTTTAAGGTTTTGTTCATCTATTTCCTCTAGAGCTTCGAAGGCGTTAACTAATATCAAGCAGACGTCATTCTTGAAACCTTTAGCATCTCGTCCAGCTCTAATGACATCTATGTGGCTTATTTCCGCTGGTTCGCAGTCGAGTTCGAGGTTTTCGGTTTCCAAGTTTTCATCTTTATAAATAAGGTTTGTTCCCTTGCATAATTGTGCATCCCCATGCGGTTCTATTTTTTTGGTTTTTTTGTTTTCTAATTTTTTTTGTTCTTTTCCTTTAGTGTCAATAATCAAGTTGCAATCTTTGATATATCCAATTCCCAGTATAAAATCCTTTTTTAGTTCACTAGCTATGTAGAAAGTCACCTCGTTTACCCGATGACCGTGCTTGACGGATAGGCGGATCGCCTGATTTAAGATTTCCTGGCCCATCACCTCTTGCATGGCATTCCTAACTCTAATCGGTTCGACTTCATAGGTTTCCCTCCAACATCCTAGCTTATGAATAACTTCTCTGCTCACAAAGTTGGAAGTACAACCTGTATCCAACAACGCGTTAAAATAGAAATTATTCACCCAAATCGGTTCATTCCAAGCTTCGTCACAAGGCGGAGCCCGTCGTACTCTCTCCATTGAATTCAACTCTATTCTAAGTTTATTTTTTTTGAGTTTAACTTTATTTGAGCCTGCGCCGATGTCAGTAGGCGGCTCTAATACTGACCTTGGGTGTTTTTCGGGCAGTGACGGGCAATGTGACCCAATTTTCGACAATTATAACACATTACAGTCTTCAAGTAATCTAACTTTGGTCTATCACGACCCTCCGTAGCCATAGAATCGACGTCCATTGCCTCTGGGTCTCTCCGTACAAAGTTTTGTTTATTATGAAAACCTTCGCCTGCAGGTGAATTAAAGTTGAACGTTCGTTCATCTGCATCCAGTGCAAGGTTCATAGCCGCATCCATACTGGTCGGGTTGTAAGCCATCACGTGGCGGCGGATTTCCTGTTTGAGCCCTAGCATGTAGTGCATCAGTTCGCCGGCAGGTGTGGTATATTCCCTTCCCAAGGTCTGCAGACAAGATAAAAATATCTCGTTGTATCTAGCAACAGACCCAATCTGTTTTAGCGATTCATACCTAACAAGGGTCTTTTTTTCGTAATCTCTAGATGTATAAGTTCGTAGAAAGGTTGTCTTGAATTCGTCCCATGTGGGGTGCTCTCGTTGCTCCGATATGAGGAAGTCGTACCATTTAATGGCCGTACCGTCCAAATATAAGGCGATGTATTCAGTCCACATATTCCGGGGTACATTCTTGAACCGGAAGTACATCTCTATTCTTCGTACGAAGGCCGTGGCGGCCTCCGTGTCCCTTCGCAAACCAGGCTTGAAGGCATTCGGGGCCGGAACTTTGAGGGTCTCTGTAGCATCCATAGTATCTTCAATTTTCAATCTCGCAACGCCTTCGAGTAGCGTGTCCATTAATCTATTTCTGTATCCAATTTTAATGTTCTCTGACTATTCTTTTATCTGATCTGAAGTACACTCGTCTAACTACGCATCGCTACCAAATGTAAGGTTTACTGTACTATCCTGCGACTTCCTGCAAGATCATGCACCTTGACTTTAACAATAACCTTAATTCGATATCTTTTTTCTATCTATCTTCTCTTGAACAACAAGTGGGGATATGTTCTAACTTATATATACTTGTAGAACATGTCCAGAACCTCCACTATGACTAATTACATCTTTGTAGACCAATCGGATCACTTGATCATATTCCGACAAATCCACTCGAACCGAACCTAGTCTTAGAAGTGATTCTTTTTAATGCAAGTTGACGCACCAATATGCAACGTCTTGCATATGTTGCATGTCACCTTACATTCGAACAAAATGGTTCGATGGTCTAGTTGGTCATGGCATCTGCTTAACACGCAGAACGTCCCCAGTTCGATCCTGGGTCGAATCATTTTTTTTATTTTTTAGTTTTTATCTTCAATTCCTTGATATCCCATAATTTTTATTGCTTGAAGGTTATAAAATATTACGATTTAATTTAAATTAGCCATCACCATAAGCTGAAAGATCACATTGAAAACTGAGTAAAGAGACGCGTACGCAGGAATAACTCAACACCAGAAAAAGACAGTGAGAGAAGGATCGGGTGTTCATTCCCATCAAGGTCTGTACACTCTACTGATACCGTGGAATCTGACTATACGATACACCGATCCGGTACTATGGAATCTAATTCGTTTCATCTGACTCCTCCAGTTCCTGCCATTCCTCACCAAATGTGTTCTCCCCAGCATAGAAGACATACAGAAATCCATCCTCGTCTTTATGCTCCATATAGATAGATCTCATTAAAGCTGCCGTCGGTGGTAGCAGATCGTCAATGAATATAAATAAGGCCTTCTCTGAAGGCAGATTAATCCTTTTCCTTACCACGTAGACAAACTGACCAACAGTTAAATCTCCTGGTACGAGATATTTCTTGCGATCGATATCAGGGATATCAGAATTCTCAACTCTTTCGCAAATCACCTACATCGTCAGAACTACTGTATCTACAGAGGAGCAAAAGTCCCACTATACACCGTTTAATCATCAAATTTTACTTACAGGTACGCGATTGGGATGGCGACGTAAAATGGATTGTGCCTCCATCTGTCTCTTCTCTATCGCAATGTCAGTTTACCACTCTCTCGAGCTCCCAATCTATACAGATCTTCTCCACTTTCAACTTACCAAATGGCACATCATCTTTGAACTTGAAACGAGCCATACTGAGTCCAATAATAACGCAATTCCTACTGAATCAATTACAATTATCCAAGTACCCTCTGTTATCCTAATCTCCAGCCAAAAGACTGTCAATTCCTATCTTTCTACCCCAAAATAAAGCAAATAATCTCTTGATAAACACACTGACGGATCAACACAGTCAGCAGAACAGTCATAAACCTGTATTCTTTAAACAAAAGACAGAGAAGATACCATACAAAATGGGGCAAACCCTTATAGATAAGGCGTATTCTTAAATGAAAACAACCAGAATGCCTTATCGGGGCCAGACCCTTGTGATGAGGTGTCCGAGGGTCTGGCAGTGCTCAGACCTTTCATGGGTCACTCACGCTTGTGAGTCATTTGCGGGGGAGGAGGACTGTGGTTGACTGAGTATTGGGCTTTCCAGTGCTATTTGACAAGTTATAGCAGATTATAGCGTCTGTATACAAGCTACAACAATGCAGATATTGCTTTACCTGCTATCATATTGCTCTAACTGTTGCTGTTGAAGGGGGAAAATAGACGGTTTCGCAGCCAACGAGCGCGTCGGCTGGCTGCGTGGTTGGAGGGTCTGAGATGACGTGATCGGAAATGAGCGATGAGCCAACGAAGGCCAACGATAAGGAGAAGGAAGAAGGACAAGGCAAGCAAGGACTCTGGAATAAGAAATAGGTAGTAATTGTTGATTTAATAGGTTTATTATATTCTTATCTTCTCTCAGTAGAAGCAATACCTCTACCTGTACATCCCACGCTGTATATCTCTGATGAGCTTCGATTAATACGCGCAGGCTCACTGCTGATCGAGACAACCTGAAATGAGACACCCTTCCGCGATGAGACGCGATGTTTCCCGAGCCGACCGAGTAGCAATCAAATTATCTTTCAAATGGCTTCCTCGAGGTTTCTGTTCTCCGAAAGTGTGGCAATACGTCGTTTTTCCTGGAGCAGAATACTTGATTATACTATTTAAGGGTGCAACGTTTTTTTTCCACGGTCTTTGTGTGCAGTTTGGTGGCTACTATGACGAAACAAAGAGCCGTACGCCCAGCTCAGAGGCTTCTCAGTGCCTCTGGCCAATGTGCTACACAGGTAAGTCAGACTGCTGTGATATCAGCTGGTTAGCGAAGCCGAAATTTGTGTACTCCAAGTCATCTGTTACTAACAGCTGATAGGCTGCTGCATATGGGAAGTGCGTAGTAGAAACCTACAGTAGTATTAGCAAAGATTCCTGTGGCGAACAGTTCTCTGCTTTCAAGAAATGCGTAGAGCAGAAAATGGGAAGAAAATGGTAATCTGCAAGGTCCCTAGAGAAAAGGGTCGTTGGTAGTGAATAATATATTTGCTGGAAATTTCATAGGAAGAAGTTTGGCACACAATTTGCGCTTGAAACCACTTCCTTAGCCAGCCTGAAAGAATAATGTGATTCCAACCGAAGACGCAGTCCCGAGAATCTCAATCTCACAAACAGTTCTGCAAAATGGATTTCTGATATTCCTGACCCTTCAGAAGGCTTTTTTCTCACTCCAAAGCAAACTCGCAAAACGGTCTGTTATTCCCTCTTGTATATAGACAATATAATTCTCATTCCTCTAATTCTACAGTAATTTCTATCAATAATACAACATATTACTATCATATTCAATTATACGACAAAAATTGCTCTATCTAGCTCTAAAGTTACTCCGAAGTCTTTGATTCTGTAGCAGGCTCATCGTCTTTATCGCTATGCAGCTTCAACAGCTTGAATTCAACTATAGCGTCGTTAATTTGAGCTTTCTCATGAGCAACAGTTTTCCACAGCGATTCATGAGCATCAGAGATCTTCTCGCCAATTTCACTGAGTTTCCTGCGGAAAGATTTCACCAACAGACTCTCGTGATCCCGGATAACGTCTTTCATTGATCCAATTTTGTCATCTTCTTGGATTACGTTGTACTGCACGTGAACATCATCAGTTGCTTGAAGACCAACCTTCTTTCTGAGTTTCTGCACTCTGTTGATGATTTCACGAGCAATTCCTTCAGTTTTTAGTTCATCATACACCGTAGTATCAAGAATGATCAACACGTCGTTATCAGTACTGACTTCATGCCCAGATTCTGTCTCAGACTCAGACAAAGCTCGAGTAACAGTCAAATCACCTTCTACAAGCTCAATACCTGCAACAGTGACTTTCCCTGTAGTCATATAGTTTTCCACTTCCTCTGAAGTCAACTGGGGCAAAGCATTCTTGACTTTCACCACATCCTTCTTCAGTTTCTTACCCAAAACAGGCCAGTCTGCATTCGCTTTATAGATTACGCCGTATTTCTTCTCATCGCTTGTCAACACTACATCTCTTACGTTGAGCTCTTCGACAATGTAATTCTTCAGTCCTTCAATGTCCTGCAAGTATGACGCGTCAGGATGCAAGATTACTAAAGTCTTGAGAGGAGTTTTCAGTCCGATTGTCTTCTTTTCACGAATTCCACGTCCAAGCTCAATTACTGACTGCATTCTCTTGACTGCTCTTTCAATTTTTTCATCATACAACTCCTCCTTTGCCTCAGGATACGGGAGGAAATGAACTGAGGAGCTGTCTACAACGTTCAAGCAGCTTTCGGGAATCAAAGGCCGGAGTTTCTGATACATCGTTTCAGCCAAAAACGGCATGAAAGGTGCCATGGCTCTCACCATAGTGAAAAGAGCTTCAGTGAGAGTATTGAGAGCTTTCACTGCATCTTCAGGCCCGTTTTCTCCCTTGAGACGACGACGATTGAACCGGATATACCAGTTGGTCAAGTTATCAATGAGATTCAGCAATCTGGGTACTACAGTGTACAAACGGTATTCCTGCATCTCTGTATGGATGCAAGCAACCAGAGACTGCAGAGTAGCGAGAATCCATTTATCCATAACGTTGTCGCTGCTCAGCTTGTCGTCATACTGGAATTCACGATTCTGCAGCTTTTTCAACAGAGCTACCTGGCCTTCCAAGAACATATAGGAATTCCACCACGGCAGGAGTACTTTCGACACTACTTCCTTCACTCCTTCCTCTTTGAACTTCAGTGTTTCGGCTCGCAGCACTGGAGAGTTGATAAGATATAATCTGAGAGCATCAGCACCGTATTTGTTCACTACAATGCCAGGATCTGGGTAGTTCTTAAGACGTTTTGACATCTTTTTACCGTCAGCCGCCAGGACAATACCGCTTACAATACAATTCTGGAACGGAGATTTCTTGAACAAATGAGTTCCCAGCACAGTGAGAGTGTAAAACCATCCACGAGTCTGATCCAAGCCTTCAGAGATGAAATTAGCAGGGAATGATTTCTCAAACACCTCTTTATTCTCAAAGGGATAATGCTGGGAAGCGTAGGGCATACTGCCGGATTCAAACCAGCAGTCAAACACTTCTTCAACACGTTTCAACTGTCCACGGCCTTCCTTAGACGGGATAGTGATATGATCAATAGAATCTCGGTGCAGATCAGTGATATCTTGAACTCCTGACAGCTCTTTCAATTCATCAATAGACCCAACACACACAATCTCCTTATAATCATCAGAAACCCACAGAGGCAGCGGAGTACCCCAGTATCTATTTCTACTTACATTCCAATCTCTGGCTTGAGAAATCCAGTTGGCAAATCTCTTTTCCTTGATATTCGAAGGAACCCAGCGCGTCTCGTCAACAGCTTTCAACATATCCGGGATGATTTCCTTAACTCTTACGAACCACGCAGGCACAGCACGATACAGCAAAGGAGTATCAGATCTCCAACAGAATGGGTAGTTATGGTTAATCTGACCCTGCTGTACTAATCTCCCGCGTTCTTTTACGTCCTTGATGATCTTCTTATCAGCGTCCTTTACGTACATTCCTTGATAGTCAGTAACTTCTGCTGTGAACTTACCGTTATCATCTACAGGGTTTGGCGGAGGACGACGATCGTTGATGATCCCCGCTTCCGTTGCTGCGTTCCAATCGATTTCACCAAAAGCAGGAGCTTGATGGACAATACCGGTACCGCTTTCGTCGTCGACAAACGTGTTGCAGTATACTTTGAACCCATAGTCTTTGAATTCATCATAAAAATACTTATAAAGAGGTTCGTATTTCCAACCATCCATATCTTTACCCTTAATACGTTCTACAATCTGAAACTTCTCCTTCTTGGGGTTCTTATAAATAGTAGTGAGCAGCTTCTCCAGCAAAATGTAGTAGTCACCCGTTTTCTCGTCTAATATCTTGACATATTCAAAATCTGGATGAACACATAAAGCAATGTTACTAGGAAGAGTCCAAGGAGTGGTAGTCCAAGCCACGAGCTTCACTTTAGGATCACTCACAAGCGGGAAGGCAATAGACACTGCAGGGTCCAAGCTGGGTTTGTAGTTCTGCTGAGCTTCAAAATTACTCAGAGGAGTAGTACAACCAGTAGAGTAAGGCATAACACGATAACCACGGTAAACCATATCCTTTTCGTACAGCTGCTTGAAAACCCACCATACAGACTCCATAAACGACGGGTAGAGAGTCTTGTAGTCGTTATCGAAATCGATCCAGCGGCCTAACCGTCCAATAGATGTTCTCCATTCTTCAGCATATCTCATAACAATAGATCGGCATTCAGCATTGTACTTATCAATCCCCATCCGCATGACGTCTTCCTTGCCGGTGATTCCGAGCTTCTTGTCAATCTCGTGCTCAACGGGTAACCCGTGCGTATCCCAACCAAATCTTCGTTCAACGTAGTGGCCAGTCATTGTAGCATATCGAGGGACGATATCCTTGATAGTAGAAGCGAGAATATGGCCATAATGCGGCGTACCAGTAGCAAATGGCGGCCCGTCGTAGAAAGTAAACCGCGGCATGTCTTTCGTCAGCTCCAGTTGACGGTGGAAAGCGTTGAGCTGTTGCCACAGCTGCATTACGCTTTCCTCCTCCTTGGGGAAATTGATAGACGACATTTCGGCAGATTTCCAATAGCCGGAGTTGCAATTGCAATAGCTAGATGTGCAAAAAGCCTATGCCAGCTTCTCCTGTTCTGCTGCTTGAGTTTCTCCGATACAGGAAGCAGTAAAACTCGTCTTATGGTGTATTGAACGGTTAGAAATAACCCGAGTTTCCATGATTTCGACGCTTCATTCTTCGGGAAGAGTCATCAGCCATACAGTTTTACTGAAAAATTCGAGTAATTCGGCCGGGTGACTTTCAACAAGAGGAGATGTGAAGTGCGGGTGGTGTTGGAGGCGTACCTGATATAGGACAGTACGAGATGAGAGCCGAAGTGGGAGATGCGATGAGGAGCGGGAAAGGCGGAGTTTTTGATATGTGACGGAAGTGAATAGGAGTGGGCAAACAGGAAGCCGAAGAAACCGAAGAAGCCGAGGGAGCTCAGGTGTAAAATACAGTGCTTTTTTGTTGAAATTTGGGTGGTTGGTTGCTTGCTGGGACTCTCAGGACAGCGGGTGCAGCAGTAGAAAGAAGACTATGATTCAGTCATATCGGAAGCTAGCGAATCGAAGTATCTGAAGGAAATTTGATTGCCGAGCCTCTCAGCTGGTCTCTCCCTGCTGTATTAGTGGATTTTATAAGCCGATCTACTGAACTTTCCGTCTTCAGCTATGAGTTCTCCGCCTGAATGCACAGTTATAATGGTTGGAGTGCCCGAAGGGTACTCCGTCGGCATTGACTACAATTTTTTCACCGCAAATCAGATCTTCCGAGGTATCAAACTCGTTCCGCAGGGATTCCACATTGTACACTGGGCGTCCAACACGGAAGACACTATACGGTTAGGATTTGCCTTCATAGCAGAAGAAGGGAAAATAGTAATAATGCGCTGGGATGCAGCTCAAGAGGAAATGCTGATTGGGGAACAACTGGGCGATTTAAACATATCAGCAGAACGCCAGAGACTTCCAGAATATTACCCGTACATGGTAGGATACCCCAAGGATCAGTCTATGCCTATGGCGTACGAGGATTGGCTGAGGATGACTGAATGGATTACTGAGTCGTTGCTATCAAAGGTTTTCCCCTCAGCTGAGCCTTTTATTGTTACATCGACTACAACATCGAAACAGGAAAACGAACTGCTACTGCGGGTGCTGCAGGATGCTGCGCAGAAGCGCAGTGAACAGTCTGGTGGGAAGCTGAAAGATGATGAGCTCATTAAGTCTCTTGTGAGTCAGGAGAACAGTGAGATTGCATTTCTGCCTATAGATAAGCGGAAATCTCATAATCCGAACGCCCCTGAACGTAGAACGAAGGATTCTATTGATAAATCATGGTATCTGCTTGATTTGGTGCGTCAGTATCGTAATGGGAACCTGTTTTTAGTACTGGGGGAACTCCAGTTGTGTTTCCTACTGAGCACTATCTTTGCCAATTACTCTGCTTGCTTGCAGTGGACTTCTCTGCTAGAACTTGTATGCCACGTAGAAGACATGCTGAGACCTGAGTACTCACAGAGCTCAAACACACGAAGATTCATAGAACTGTTTATACAAATCGTAGAACTACAGTTAGCCAACATTCCAGAAGAGTACATTGAGGAGCTGTTTGATCCAAAAATTGTGGGGAAATCTCTGGCCAGATTTTACCATACTTTAGCTCAGCTACGGGACGAGTATCCTGGTGATGAGTATTTGCGTAAACTGCATATTCGGCTCACACAGTTGGGATTTACTGTGAAGAGATCTCTGGGGGTTTCTATTGAGCGGTCTCCGGCGACCCTGGCGATTCAGCATGATGGGCAAGCGGAAGACGACGAGGATATGGAAACAGGAGAGTTTGCTCCTGTAGTAGTTGAACTGTAAGGACTGACCAGGACGAGTATTGACAGGTGCAGTCGTTACAGGAATTCACAGTACTGGGCTCTTTGTAGGAGATGTGAAGTGTATAGAGGAGTGATTTGCTGACTGCAAAACATTTTGGTTGCAGTGGGGAGAACATAAAAGCTCAGCTATAGCAATTCTGATGGCTGGAGGACTTTAGTGGTCTCCAGTCGGACTTCTGGCTTGAGCATGCTGTATGTTTGTATGTTTTCAGCTTGACTTTCCGAGGAATTCAGCACCTCTTTTCCTAACATTGAACATAGGGGGTATAAGCCTGTATGATGTATATATTACAATATTACTGTTTTGATCTGGGTACGGAGAGACGGCAAACGGGCTATAAAGAGCTTTGGTAATTATCTATGGATTCGCTATACACTCTGTAGATCAGTTTTGTATATAATAGTTGGCCTTTGATTCAATAGCTGAACGGATGCCGTGCAACTGCTTACCGGGTGGCCAGAGCGTCTTATCGGCGAACATCGCTGTGATTTTGAACATCTGAATGTGTTGCAGATTCTCCTATACTATCTAGTGGCCGAGAAAACATGCCCATCAGCTTAGGTACTCAAAACGCGACGACTATTCGTACTTGACTTCTCCCAATTTATGGTTAGCGAGTGAGCGGTTTATATTGTGTAAAGTGTGTCTGCTATATTCCTTAGACTACTTACACGACCTGCTGGGTGTCTCAAAAAGCGATTAATAGAAGACAAAAGACAGAAAACAGATGACGATGCTGGAATTCTGCTACTACGGATTAATCTGACTTGTAGAGGAAACCCAGAAACTCATCTCACAGATGTGAAAGTTGTCTCAGTATTCGGTTCACAACAGCAACGAGTGTTTCTGGTAGGAGATATAGCTTTCCGTAAATCGATACTAATATCTATCCAGGAAAGGAAACATGAAGAGCAGCATATTATTCACTTTCATGTTCCATAGGATCCAAACAAGCGTAGAGATGTCACCGAGAGTTCTTTTCCTCCAAGTAATGAACTGTTTCCTATCAAATATGTTATGTTTCGTTCAATCATACATACTATCTGTTCCGATAGAGTATGTAATAGAAGTCTTACTACAACCTGATTATACATATAAACATCTATTATACGTTATAGTATTTTCCCAGAATACTTCTCAGTACTTTCTCAGTACTTGAGTAGGCCTATACATCACACATTATTTCTATACACTTTTCCATTATCATCATCCTCATTTATTTACAATAATCCTCTTTGCCAGTATTTTCTGTTACCCCCTTTTAACTTAAAACAACTCAACACAACTCAGAACGCCCCCTGTGGTGCATGTTTAAACTTCTCTAAAATCCCGAAGTGCCCGAGTAAATGTTCGGCTTCAAACACCATTCTATGGTGACTTCCGCCTCAGCCTCAGCCTCAGCCTCAGCCTCAGCTTCAGCTTCAGCCTCAACAGCCGGCCGCTGCACCGTCGGAATCTCAAACTCCGTCCGTCCATCCACATACCTGATCCGCGCCACAGGCACACCCTGAAGATCACTGGATTTCAGCTTATACTTCTTCATAACCCCGGCAAGAGAACGCCGATGCTGATGCGGATCGTACAGTTCGAACAAAACGTTCGAAACCTCAGCCCCACGCACCCGAAACCAGTACCGATGATCCCACAGGGTCCAGGGGGAAAACTCCGCCGTTGTAGGCAGTGTTACTACCACAGAAACAGGTGATTTGCCCTCACGGGCTTCGGCAGTTTCCGCCTTAGACAGCGGCTGTCTCTGAGCGGTGACGGAAACTCCGTCCGTGAGCCGAGAAAACCGCCACAACAGCCCAGCCGCTGTAGCAGCCTCGGCATCGGAACCTACGAGCCGATCTGCCAGCCGCTGCATCACGGAAAACTTATGCGCATAAGCTGCAGCGGGGGAAACAGGGTACGCTTCGTAGAACAGCAAACGGGCCAAGACGTTCCTTGGTTGCTCGAGCAGGTCATTGTGGAGGAAACCTGTCAGCCGGCCTTTGGAGGAGTCAACGGCTAATCTGCCACTGTGGCGCAGCAGCTGCTGCAATTGCCGAACTTTTCCGTCGATTTCTGCCACTTTTTCGGCAAATAGCTTGTGTTTTCTTATCAAAGAAGGCATTTGTGCAACTTCAGGCAGCCATTCGCTATTCTCTGGTTGCAGCAGAAACCTCCAAGCGTTCCTCTCAGTAAGGAAAATATCCTCATTGCTTCCGTCTTCAAACCATTTCACCCCGAGAGACGTGCAAGTGTCAATTAAGTCAGATTTCGGTACTTCTAGCAACGGCCGAACAACTCGGATCAACGGCCACGGACTGAATTGAAACGGGAAAGGCGCCACAGACGGCATGGCGGCCAAACCAAAAGCCGAGCTGCCTTTCCCGGCCCGCAGCAGCATGGTTTCCACTTGATCGTCCCGTGTATGAGCTGTAAGCAGATGACGGAGCTTATAAGTCCGACAGGCGTCATAAAAAGCCCGATATCGCAGTTCCCGAGCTCGGAGTTCAAAACCTGGGCCGGAAGACTCTTCCGGTGTCCACTGAAGTGTGCAGATCACGTGGCGGGTGATCCCGAGCCGTCGCAGTTCCGATTTAATACTGTGAGCCTCCCATGTACTCTCCGGTCGGACTTTATGATCTACAGTTATGGCCAGGACGTCACGGAGCCCAGATTGAGCACAAAGAGCGGCCAGAGCCATGGAGTCAACGCCGCCGCTGACGGCTATGGCAAACTGCGCCGGCGCGGAGTTCGGAGGGAAACATTGAGCCAGGAGTGTTCGGAACGTTTTTCCATCAAGTGGTCGGTACAGATTTCTTGTAGGTCTCATCTGGGGCAGCCACGTGCTGTGGCTATGCAGAGCAATAATGCGGAACAAACAGCCAAAAAATCTGTTCTTTGTGGTTCTTTGTTTGTCGCCTTTCGGCTCTCGGCGTTCCCCGGTGGCTCATCGGATGCCGCAGACGGCTCATCGGATCTGAATATTTTCCATTTTCACCGTTTTCAGGTTCGGGGAATAGAGTTTGCAATGTCCCAATGAGGAATACAGATTACGCGCGATTTAGTTCCGAATGGGGAAGGCCGATAATCGAGATTTACGAAGGAGTGAAATATTTCATTATGAGTGAGCCGAGGAAGGGGATGGAAAGCGGAGTATTCGGGCATATCTGAGGCCCTGAAGTGGGCAGAAATGATTATTTTATAAGCTGGGAAGAGTATTTGTTGCTTTGGTCTTTGGTTGACAGAATTTCGGTTTTCGTCCAGGTTGGGCAAACGAGTGAAAATTTATTCCGAGAATCAAATTTAGCGAGCCGATCATTTACCGAATCGAATTTAGCGAGGCCGCCCTTCGCCGGAAAAAGTTTGACACATTAGACGATGAGAGAGTTGTCAAACTAGGAAAGCTGAACGAGGAAATTAGACCTACATGGACGTATTCTGCTTGGATTTGGTTTGAGGTTCAGGGGTCTCATCACGTCTTCCTCATAATGGCTCACATCGCAACTTCCCGAGGGCCTGCATTGAGTTTCAGATTCCGGATTCCGATAACAGATAAGGCGGATTCGGATTAACTATATATAAGAAAGAGTGAGAAGAATAGGAGGAGCAAAGAGTTTAGTAAATAATAGGATACCAGAACAATGCGTAGGTAATACTACTCTGCTTATTGCTTCACGTCGGCAGTAATAACTAGCTATGGTCCCAGTTCCTGATTCACATATTCATGAATTCCTGCGGGAATTGCCGAAATGCGAACACCATGTACATTTGGAAGGTACTTTAACGCCTGAACTGCTATTTGAGCTGGCGAAGCGGAATGGAGTTGAACTCCCTGCTGATTTCCCCACAGATCCTTCAGATTTGTATCAAATTTATGACAATTTCCGGGATTTAGATCATTTCCTGAGCTACTATTACATCGGTATGAATGTTCTACGCACTGAAAGGGATTTTGAAGATCTGGCGATGAGGTATTTCCAGAAAGCAATAGAAGACGGGGTTCACCATGCTGAAGTTTTCTTTGATCCGCAAGCACACATGGACCGTGGCGTCTCACTAGAAATTGTAGTTTCGGGGTTCAACAAAGCACGCAAAAATATCGCTAAAAAGAACCCTGAGTTCTCTACTAAGCTGATTATGTGTCTACTGCGGCATCTACCTCCATCTTCAGCTATGGAAACAGTACAAGCGGCGCAGCCACTGTATGCTTCTCGGATGCTGGACGGACTCGGCCTGGACTCTTCCGAGAAGCCCTTCCCGCCTAGGTTGTTTGCCGAGAGCTATGAGTTCCTCAGAACAAGTGTACCTGGTGGTGAGTTGATGTTTACAGCACATGCTGGCGAGGAAGGAGATGCTACGTATGTGAAAGAGGCACTGGAAGCTTTGAAAGTCACGCGGATCGACCATGGGATTCGATCTGCGGAAGACGATTCACTACTGGAGAATTTAGCGGCATCTAATACCCTGCTTACTGTGTGCCCTATGTCTAATGTGAAGCTGCGGTGTATTGAACACGTTTCTCAGCTTCCGCTAGGGAAGTTCCTACAGTTCAATGTGCCGTTCTCACTGAACTCCGACGACCCAGCTTATTTTGGCGGATACATTCTCGATAATTATAAAGCAGTACATGACAGTTTCCAGTTTGATCTTGAAACGTGGTGCCGGATTGCAAGATTCGGGATTCACGGAAGCTTTGTATCGGAGGAACGGCGCGCGGGGATGTTGCAGCGGTTAGAAGCTGTGAGAGAGAAGTATCACCGAATAGCTTATCAGCTGCTGAATGGATCAGAGCAGTTGTAACGGCATGGCTCGCGTTTTCGCGAGGAATATAGCATGAATTAGACCATAGATGTTAGACAGAGATATCAGAGGCTTAGAGGATCGGGGGGTTTGGATATAGGGATGCGATTGGTTTAATACCAGCAAATTAGAATAATAGACAACTGAAATACATATAAATATATCACTAGAGGGACCGCAGGCCATCGGAGCTCATCGACGGAACCCGGGACTTCGGGTCTCTTTTCAGACTTATGACCTGACGTATCACTTCAGAAATCCTTACAGAGGGAGACGCGATGTTTCCGAGATTCTCAGTTCGACGGCTTCAATATAGAAGAGTAAGAAGATCAATCAAATAGTAGAATGAAGAGAAACTCTGGGACTTTCTGTGTGATTAATGGTGTCTCTGGTAGCCTGAAGAATTAGTTCTGACGAATTTTGGTTCCAGTCCGGCGACAAAGTGACCCTGAATACCGCATAGCAGTAAACACTTTGTCACAATGCAGATGGTAAGTGAAGGATTTGGATTAGAAACGGAAATACTATTGAATTAGTTGTAAATTGGCTAGTGTATTTAACCCGATTCTAATGCTATCAGATATCTAAAACTGAAGAGAAACAGACGGAAGTTCTGTGGGCCGATCAACAGAATATCAATGAATTCTCTAAGCTGTTTGCCAAGATAACAGACTTGGAGGAATCAGTGAAGAAACTGGAAACCGAGAAGGAATACTTGGACGATATGCCTATGGAGATAACTATGGTTGATGACGAGGAAGTTCAGTACAAAATTGGGGAAGCATTCGTGTTCCTTAGCAAAGACGAAGTCGAGGAAAGGTTAGAGAAGGATCTTCAGTCTATTGATGAAGAGATAGACAGTCAGAAGGCAAATATAGAAGAGATTCGTGAAAGGATGGATGAATTGAAACGGATTTTATATGCAAAATTTGGAGACTCAATCAATCTGGAAAGATAATGATTTCTTGTATACTACGAATGCATAAAATATACTAATACGAATACTAATACTAATACGAATAATCATAATTTAACCTGCGATAAAAACAATATCTCCTATCCCTCTTTGATTCCAGCCATAACCCTCATAACCTCCCTTATCCTCGTGTCCACAATGTATAGCAAAGAGAAGAGATTAGTCTCTTTATAGCTCTTTAGTCCATAACATCTGAAAACATGTTAGTATTCCATCTCATCGAATACACCTGAATCTTCTACTTACGAACTTCCCCGTCAACGGAGACACTGAAAGGAGCCACACGGCCAGCAGCTTGGGTTTGAAAAAGTTTCATAACCTCAGCTGGTGCTTCAACAGAAAATCCGCTGAAAGCAGTTAGTAATCATAGTAACTATTAACGATTTACGGAAAACCAGTAGAATTCCCACTATTTCTACAGTTTCTATACACAATTCTGAGACTTACTAGAAAGCAGTGTCAAAAACATGACCGATTTTACCACCCAATTCCTCTATAGCGCGGATCGCAACAGGAAGACTTCTGAATAAGTAGTTAGTCACCGAATCTGAGGGGAAAATGACTACGGATAAAACCCCTGACTCACTTTTGTGCTGATAATCCATCAGCATCAAACATAACAATATACTTAGTAGCTTAGACGGTTAGTAAGAATGTCATGAATATATAGTTATTTTCTACTTTTCCCTATATAAGAATAGATCTACCAAGGTATCAAACATTTACAACAACCAGAGAGGCCATAAAATAAGCAGAACCAACATTTCTTCCTCAACAATATTCCCTCTTCTAAAATCATCTCTCTCGATATTCGCTTGATACCTCTCTATATCTTCCCCTAATACTCAATTATGCATACCAGCAGCCATAGCGAACCAGGAAAACACTAATAGGATCACAGTAAATCCAAAACGCATTTGCTTGTTTAATGTCAATCTAATAGTAAGCAGTATTTCAGTAAATTCACTTCAACAATTGATAGATGCTCAGTTACTGCTCACTGACTTCTACAGTTAATATTGATAAAAATAAAGAAGTGCTTATCTCTGACGTTTCCTTTCGTTATAATTATATCGCCAGATAAGCCGGGGGGCGAATGTGGGGTGTCTCTTTTCAGGTCTCGGGGGAGTTGCATGGCGTCTCATTTCAGGTGGTAGCGGAAGAAAGGGTGTCTCTTTTCAGGTACCTGCGGAGTTTGCTCATCGGGTTCGCGGGGGGAGGAAAGATGGAGCGGAGCGGAGCAGGCAACGGGAGGGGTGGGAGGAGTTGATAGTTCGGGAGATTATTATTATATATATAGGTTAGTATGTAAAATATTAAGGGATGTATGTGTGTGGTATTAGGGAGGATGGGTTTGATAGTAGAATCATATGGGTTGTGCTGTGGTATTGAGTGTACTGCTAGTGCTAGGGTGGGCTATCTATCCGGTTTGATGTGAAGATTGGAGGGTTTGTCGACGGACCAGTAGTGTTGGAGATTTAGTGGGTTATTGGGCTGTATAGTATAAATAAGAGATGATAGAATGCTTAGATTTGAATATATAGTAGAGAATAGTGAGAAGTAGAAATGTTTGGCTTGCTGACTGTGGTCAATTGACTTCAGCTTCTTTTAGTATTCTTCCATTCTATTTTTTTCCCCATTCCGCTTGCTTTGATCTCCTTAATCTGCAATTAATATTAATATCAATTAATAAACAGACGATCCCTCGGAGCTTTTTTTTTGAGGTTTCAAGGAAAGTTTTTAGCAGTTGAAGAATGTCACGTACATCCAGATGTTATATATAATGTAGCAAAAGTAGATATACTCACAACTAGACAGATCAAAGTGCGACTTCTTCCCTTTCATATACTCTATTATATTCAGAGTCATAACTTGTAGGGTATTTAGAAACCTTTCCATTGTCCTACCTCACGTGCCTTATATCAAAACATAATACTTAGTTTTACTATTCATTTCTCAATTCAGCATTTATTCTACTGTACTATGATAATATGTTTATACTTTTCGTGTTTAAACACTAATTTAGAGATAATGTCATTCTGATTTACTGGTTTACTAGTTTATACGTTTCAATCAATCCACCCACTTATACATCCTCCTTTTTCGCTCTTAGAAGGACCCGAAGCAAGCCAAACCCCGCTGCTATGCGTCTACACAGGCGGCTCAATAAGGAACCGACAGAAATACCTCAAAGATGCAAACATCTCCCGCCCTACCGGTTTGATAAATTTAGGTGGTAGCACAAATCCGTGATTACCAGTATCCCTTAATTTGACCTGGAAAGCCCATCGAGCTTTCTCGTGATAGAAATAGTCTAACGCAGATCCACCTGAGATCGTGCCAAACATATCGCGGTCTTCGCATGCTGACAACACATCAAACTTCTTACCAGAAGCTAACCGAATAGCTTTTGCTAATCCATAGCCTAATTCCTCTAAATTCTCAAGGTCCCGAGGAACTTCTTCACAGGAGTAGGCATAGGGATAGAGAATCTCCTGTGAGTAGGAGTGCCAATCCAAATAAGCATCAAATGCGTATATAGGAGTTGAATTCAGCACTTTAGACCAGTTATTGGCTTCAATTGCGGCATATGGATACTCACCAGAGTAATCTTCACCGCATGGCAAATCGTCTGAATGAGTCCATTTATACCCAAACGAATGATCAATATCAATACCAAAACACTCTTCAGCAAGCGTTGCTTGACGA
This sequence comes from Sporopachydermia lactativora, assembly GCA_030579575.1. Classification (NCBI taxonomy): domain Eukaryota; kingdom Fungi; phylum Ascomycota; class Sporopachydermiomycetes; order Sporopachydermiales; family Sporopachydermiaceae; genus Sporopachydermia; species Sporopachydermia lactativora. The sequence goes on from JAKTRH010000082.1 coordinate 19,428, forward strand.
TTCTTCCTCCACAGTCTATCGTGACTCCAGGAATACTCATACCCATCGGGATTTCCTACAGGAACGAAAGCGAAATTCAAATGATTGAGAAATTCAGTTGCGCCTTTCTTTACTCCATATTCTGTGACCAGTTTATAGATAGAATAGCACACTGAAGAAGTGGAAATCCATTCTCTAGCGTGGATTCCTGCTGATATGAGAATCTGACGTTTCTTATGCGCCTTTTCATCGCTGCCTTCACTCACTTCAAACACCCGCTGGCTTCGTCCTTCATATGTTTGCCCTACAACTGTAGTAGTGATGAGCTCAGGGTACAGGCTTTGTAAACCGTTTAACCATTTCCACATAGTAGGGAATGTCTGAAAGTTGGCAAAGAAAACATGCCGAGTGTAGTTATGGAAGGATTCGGCATCGAGGGTTCCGTCAGGGTTTCGTGCGACCAGCGTATCGAAATCCATGTCAGCAGCAGAATCCTGTGGGAAAGTTTCGTAAACTGCTTGTGGGAGATCAGATATGAGTTCTGAATGGCCTAATCCGAATTCGGAAAGCCGAGACCCCTCCAGTGCCCCGCAAATTGCAGCATACCCTGCGGGGTCCGTCTGGATATCAACAAAACTCCGTGAGGATCCCCAAATAGATAATCCGAGCTCAGTGGCTATGCGTTTAACGATTTGCCGTTCTTCGGAGTTCTGTATATGGAATCGCCATACTTTATCTTGCGCATACTGCAGCAGATTGATCGGCCAGTCTTCTGCGGAGACTGCCGAGAAGTGCTGGACTGTTGGGCCCGCTGAGCCGCTTCCGGCTTCACGTTCGGCTTCACGTTCGGCTTTTATTTCCGCTTCCATATCAGCTCTTTCCCAATCTGCCAGTCCATCAGGCTCATCGTCAAGCAGAGTACCGAAGAATTCGGCATACGAGTCGTATTTTTGTGTCCAGGCGGGCCGGCGGGTTCCAAATGGCGCCGGTGGCTGAGCGGCCGGCTCGGAAGGAGCGATAAGCTGCTGAACGTCTTGTATGACATCTCCGAGAACCTGTTGGCCGAAAGAGATAATACCCGGAGCGGCAGTTACCGGAGCAGCAGGCCACAAAGCTGCGAGACACAGAAGACTGTAAGCGGTGGTTTTCATCTTGTCAGCCGATTGTGGCGCAGATTGTGGATTCTTTGATGAGAGACGGGGGCCGCTTGGAATGCCGAAATTATGCCGAGGCCTTGTGATTGAAGAGTATGAGTGTTTTCCGAGTTCACTGGCCGGCGAGATGTGAATTTCGGGACTGGGAGGTTACCAAAAATGAGTATTTGTGTACTCAAGCGAGTAATTGCGGCAGCGGAGAAGCCGAAAAGACAGACGGGATGGTCGCCGCGGGGTTCTACGTAAGGAGGAGATGAATGACAAGTGAATCTGGATTATCTGATTTATGCGTGAGCTGAGAAGCTGCGTGAGGCTGCATGTGTACGGAGGTGTACTGAAACCGCGGGTGGGTGTAAGGTGGAGCAGAGGGAGACGTGATGTTGCGATGAGGAGGGATAGCGGGAGCGGGACGGAGGGGCTCCGAGTGCCGAGAGGACGGGAAATGGATGGGAAGTGATGGGGTTGATTGAGGTTGGAGGAGAGTGCGGGGAATGTGGGTTATATAAGGATGTGTGGAGGGGTGAGAATGAGAGAGTAAGAGGTCAGCGATAGGAGGGATAGAAGGATAGAATGGTTGAGATCGGATATTTTCACGATGTGCTGCTGTTTGTTTAATGAATTTAGAGGCGAGACGGGGGTGTAATTTATTGCTACAAAGCTGAGGGAGGAGGAAAAATATGATTTGAATTGACCCACCTCGCAAGTTTGGGGCATATAGGCGCATGAAAGCTGATCAATAACGATATGGAACTGCATGTGCCTGCGGGAGCCGAAGAAGTGCGTTTTTAGAGATACCAGCTGCAATACCTTCTTATTTCTAAAAGGTTTCTAGGTTTTTAATGTCGTGGGGACTGAGTGGAGAAGTATGACTGAAAAGTGAAGCAAATGTATAGCCAAAAAAATAAAAAAAGAAATTGTTGTTGCCGTTGCCCAGAATCGAACTGAGGTTTCTTCGGCCACAACGAAGTGTACTAACCACTATACTACAACGGCTGTTGATGCCGTTGTGAAAAAATAGGTCTACAAGAGAGAAAGCCGCCAAATAATATTCATAATAAAGATATATTATATTTATTCCCGGTATTTATATTCTATTGTCTTAATTATATCTTCTTCCTGGTTTTCGTCTTTAACTACATTGTTTCTAACTTGGATGTCCCCCTGAAACTTCTCCACAGCTCCTTCAGTCAACTCTACAATCTCTTTCTGCTTATACCGCTAATATCGCTAGTTATAGTACATTGTATACAGGCACCTAATAGTAACGTCATCTGAATATCGGGTAAACTAGAATGACTCCTCTGTTTTCATCACAGGAGTTTCTGCTGCGGCAGATGACTCCATTGTTTCAGTTTCTCCTGCCGGTGTAGCAGATTCCGTGCCAGGAGGAGACAGGAAACAACCACGGGAAATGAGCTTCCGCTTCACACCTATAATCTTCCCAGTTGGCGGCAATTTCGGCCTTTGATTCCGCTGTTTAGTAGATAAATCATCATCGTCCAAAGCCCAGACATCACTATACGCCAATACTTTAGGAGCATTCCCTGGTCCCATATTAGCTATAGCATTGTTCATAGAATTGGCATACTTTGAATGATTATTGTAGACTTCCACTCTGTGCATCAGGAATGGCCGAATCAACTCAATTTGCCTTCCGGCGATTTCCATGTCCACTTTTGGATACTCAGACAACTCATCAGCTTTATGCTTGTTCGATCCACGTGAGTTTCCTTGGAAGAAATTGAACGAATTGTTCAATCTGGAATGCAAAAGATGCAGCGGTACGGAATTTGTCAGCAGATTAAACTCTTTATCTAAACCAAGCTCTTTGAACCCGAAGAAATCTTCTCCGAGCTCTTCCGAAAAGTCTCCAGAGATAAATTGCTCACTATTATCGTTGAAAGCGGAATCTGTAAACAACTGGAACCCAGGACGCAGTAGATCGGCTAAAAACGCCGACAGCTTCTTGCGATGTTCCTGCAGTTTTGTGCCGAATCGAACAATCTCTTCTTCTACATACAAATCCAGCACGTCTGGCCCGGAAATCCCGCACTCTGCCAACGCCAGCAGCAGCATTTTCTCTACTGACGGTTTCTGCCCTGCTTGCCGCTGCGCCCCCTGCGCCTCCAACTGCAGCTGCATAGTTCTCCCGAGCTTTGCCATGTAATCGCACGCCACATCTGTTAAAGCGTTCAACACAAACGGATCTGTGGCTTCAAACCCGCGATGCATCGCCAGCTTAGCCGTTGCTTTCGCCATTGCCACCCGCGCCACCCCGTCGGAGTAAGCTTCTCGCGTCGGCAGTTGAGACTCCAAGTCCACATCTCCGTCAACTATGGATTCCGGTTCGTAAGCGGTGAGCTGATTCTGGTGGATGAACGTTTGTGTTTGCATTTGACGCAAAACCCATATTTTGTGACAAATCTTCCGAATAGCTTGCATCTCGGCAATGTTTTCATTTACTTTCACATTCAACCCGCGCGTCGGAGCCGCAAATCTAGATCGGGGAGGCTCAAGCCCTTTGTTGGCCAGAAACTGCTGAACAACGGAATCCGCGTCGTGGTACGGATCTTCCCCGAGCCACGGAACTGCCGGAACCAGCGGGCCGGCTTCGTATTCCGGCAGCGCCACATCAACCGCAGTTTCCGTTTCCGGCACTCTGATAGCCTCTAATAGCCCTGAACGCCCCCTACGACCTCCGGGCGTCTCTACAGCTCGACGACGGCCTACGGCAAACATGGCTCGCTTCGGGCTTTCTGCGGTGTCTAAATCGGCGTACACAAGTCGCCTGTTGCGCGGGTTTTCCTGTTTCTCCAACTCTGCTAGCCGATCGGCTTGTGACGTGATGGCCCGGGCTTCCGGTTGTAATTTATCCGAGGTAAACCGAGATCCGCGCTCAATGGAGAGTGTGGCGCGGGTTTTCCCTGTTAGGTTTTTCCAAGTTTGGACGTACAAGTCGTTTTCGGCGCCTTCGCGTTCTTCCTCTGTTTGATTGAGCGGATTTGTCGGTTCATCCGGTTCCGGGGATTCGGCGTGCGGAGATCCCGCGGCGGTGCTGACGTCTCGGCCGGCGGGGGCTCCGTCGGGCCCCGTTTCCGGGGTTTCGGCTGCTGCTTCGGAAGATTCTAACGCTGGAGTCATATGTTTACGTTTTTTACTTTTGTGTCCTTCGCCTTTCCCTGCCGTTGCCGATCCGCGCATACCGAAACTGGAATGTTTCTTCCCCGTGCGTTCTTCGGTGTCTTCTCGGTCTTCCGGTGCCGGCGTCCCCGTTTCCGCTGCCACTTCCGACTTGTCACGCACCACAATGTCAGGAATCAGCGGGATTAACGTCAGAGTCTTTTTCTGCATTGCTATGGCGTGAGCTCGGAGGAAATGCTTGGGATCCGAGTTATAAGTGAGGCAGTTCTGCCAGATGAGCATCAGATTGTCGACAAACTCCTTTTTGCTCTTATACTGGAACGTCTTCAGCTTTTTCATTACAGTATTCAGATCCATAGGTTGTTTAATGATATTGAAGTAGTTTGGAGCATCCCGTTTGCTTACTTTATTGAGGAAAGCTGTAGAATGCTCAGTGTACCCTCTGAGTTCCAATACTACTTTCTCTGCTGCTTCGTACAGTTCTTCCTGACCGATTTTATCATCACTGGCCCATTTAGATCGGTTTTTCCTTACGTCCAATATCAAATTCTTCAATTCTGCATCTGACATCCCAAGGGCGTCCCGTTTCTCTTCAATAGACGATAGGAGATGTTTCAAACTCAGGTTTGCTGCTCCTAAATTGATAGAACCAAGCTTCATATCTTCTGTATCGTTATCCATTTGCCGATCTGACTCCTCTAGCTGTTTCCTCTTCAGAATACTTTCCTTGTCGTATTCGTAGCCGTGGAAGACGTCTCCCAGCGTCTGTTTCACACTATCCTCGTGTTTTTTAATCTCCGTTGCCGTCGGGTTCCGCACGCGTACTTTCAGGTACTTCCGGCCAGTTTCCGGATCGGCAAACACTCCTTCGCCTGCGGGAAAGCCGTGGAGTTCGGAATTCTCGCCTTCCGCTGACATTTCTGTGTTTCCCGCCATTTCCTCGGCCCGACCGCCTACGCCAGATTCCGCGCCGCTTCCTTCCCCACCAGTTGCCCCGCTATTCTCCTTCTCCTTCTCTTTCTCATTTCCGCTTCCATTTACACCTTTTTCCTCCTCTTTTTCCTCCTTATTTTCCTTTTCTCCTTCCTCATCGTCATCGTCATCGTCATCGTCATAATCGTCTTCCTCGTCACGGGCCGCCCTGGCATCTTCCGCTGGTTTCCCTGTTTGTTCCGGCGCGGGAATTCCCGATTTTGCAGCCGATTTCGCCTCCTCGGCGTCAGCCTCAGCCACAGGGAATGGCTTGAGAAGCTCTCGGTAATCTATCAATTGTGCCGCGCGTTCTGCCGTTCCGTCCTCGTCTCCGGCAATCCGGTACGGAGTTTCCGACCCGAACGGCATAAGCCCGCGTTCCTGGACTTCTAAATCCATGTTTTTATCGTGCAGAAGATCGGGGAATACCACGTCAAGGGATTTTTCAAACAGCATGTACCGCAGTTTGAATGCCATAGTCACAGGATCGGCGTGGGTGTTTGCGGTGCGGAGCAGAGACTCCTTTGTGTCCAAATGCAGGCCCGACGTTGTGCCAGGGTCGGAATCTGCGGCTGGGGCTGCAGAGTTTGCGGTGGAGTTCGGCGTAGACGCTGGCACAGAGTTCGGAACAGTCGGAACGGACGGAACGGAGTTCGGGACAGGTGTGGCAGACCGAGCGGGATCCGTTTCTGTGTCTTGGCTGGCCTGCGGTCCGACAGACGGCTCGGGTGTCCATTCCGGTCCAGGAGTGGCAGATTCCGCTGCGGATCCGCTGTGTTCCACTGGTTTCGGCTTCTTCGGTTCCGGGTCGTAAAACACAAAAGTGAGTTGCCCGTCAAGCAGCTGGCGCCACAGAGTGGCGTCCTGAGCGTCTAAAACAAGCCGGAGAACTTCATATTCCTGCATAGACAGGTATGGGCGCCACAATTCTTTTTCCAGAATAGCCTGGGCCAGATTGTACAGTTTTAGAGGGTCAGCCGAGACCCAAACGTCGCGTAGTTCCAACGGCGGATGAAGCAATTCTTGGATTTCGGCAGCGGAGCTGCGGAGAGTGCCGTCGTGAGCCGCTGATGTGTCGTTGGAAGGAGATTGAGCCGCTTCTAGCAGAGAGGACGTGATGTCCCGCGACAGGCTTGACGCTCCGACCATTATGAGATCGATTTTGAGCCGCCTTGTCGCGCTATTGTGGTGATGGGAGCGGAGATCAAATGATGGTAGGATTCCGCTTGAATCTCGAGTTTCCCGAGACGTTCTGGGCTCAATGGCTCTGACTTATCAGTTTAGAGGTTTGATCTAAAGACTACGCCGGCTTTTTACGCCGAGCATCCGATTTCCGGTCTTCGCTGGAGTGCTTTGCAGGCAACAAACTCCCGTAGGATGCAGTAGGGTACTGAGAAGTGATTAAAAAGTCGCAGATGACGTTTTGACGCCTATAAACGGGTCAGAATTGAGATTTATCTCATCACTCAGTGTATCTCTGAACAGTGAAATCTCAAATGAGCTTTGCTTACCCGGAGGCCGAGGGCGAGTCGCGAGATGGAAGATATAATTAGGATTACGTGATCAAACTATTACAGGAAAAATGTATGGTGAGACGTGATGTTCCAGAAAGCCGAGAGTCCGGAGACTGCCGGAAAGCAGATGAGTTCACGGGATTGGCACTCGACTCAGATTTACGAACGGGAATTACACTGATTCAGTAGTTACAGATCATTAAGTACACTCTATCTGGTTTCGGAGCAGCAAATGACACCCGATTGTGTGGCATTCTTGCGGTCTTTCAACGTTGTGTAGTTCTAGTATACAGTCAATTCCGACGTTCGGGTATGGGAAACTGCTGCTACCCAAACAGATCCCTGATCAACTCAATCGGCCTCACCTCGTTACAGACTGAGCCATATGCATATTCTCACGGTTACAGTACACATTCCGACACCCTTTTCCCGTTTTTTCCTTCAATCACCGGTCATTCACCGTTGTCTCAAAACCGATCTGCGCGTATTCGCCAGTTAAAGTTCGGGAGATCAAACTCAACGGCGCGACTTGCATGATTTTAGGCACTCAACCTTATTCTGAAATAGGAAGGTTCGGCGCGAAAGAGATTAAGAACAGATACTACTCGTCTCAACGCTAAAACTTCTGCTTCAAACCAACTATCAGCTGCTTGACATGCACAACAGCTTGCCAAAACTCAGCATATGTATACAATTACACTAACGGTGATACTACCATTCTCGTATTACCCTGTACGCCCGCTACCGTCCACTTCATACCTCACTCTGACGCCTTGCGTCACACCTGAAATAAGCTTACTTGTTTCGCACTAGCGATGTGTACGTAACGTACGTGTATGCGGGTTGAGTTCCGACAGACCCCCATTTAAGATTACCGTTCAGGGCACATCGTCCCGATACTGCAAAGAAACTTTTCTATACGGATGACACCAAGTTCCGCGATTTCATTTTCATTACGGGATCGCTCACTCACTTCGGCACCACCGTAGGCGGATTTACAACGGCGGAATCTCACGGCAAAGCCGCAAATAGTGTTTGTAAATCATTTGTAAATCATTCTGTTTGTGTTTTATCGACTATCCACTCCGTTTTCCCCTTTCCCGACGCCGGAAACGTCACTAATATTCACCGAACCTCCTGTATTTGAATTCCTCGTCATAAAAAATCCCGCCACATTTACAATAACTACTTTTGATGAGCTGCGCCACTGATTCTCTCAGCTAGCAGCCGAAATGCCACAAACGTCGCCACATTGTATCTCCCCGGAACCACCGGCACCCTCGGATCGCCCGGCAAACTTCGCAAGCTACGCAAATTCTAAGCATTCTACGAACGCCGAACTGTACTCTCCTGATACTCCCGAGGCGTCCCCAGCGAGCCGCAGCGGCCCATCCGCTACCAGCCGCAAACGTCCGCACGGCCGGCCTCGGCTGCAGGAATCGGACCGGAAATACTCGGAAAAACGCCGAGAACAAATCCGAAATGCCCAGCGGACGTATCGGATGAAGAAAGAGTCAGCCACCGAGTACTATCGGAAGAGAACTCGTTTTCTAACGGCTACTATAGCCGAAATCGAGACTTTGTTTGCCGAATTCTATGAAACGAGCATCGGACTATCCGTTCGAGACGGAAATCCCGAGGTTATGCAGATTTTCAGTTTTCTAGGAAGTCGGATAGGAAGTTGCATTAAGCAGAGTCAGAATTTCCTGCAAGTCGGGCCGAATCAGTCGCTGAACGAGTTTGAGTTGCAGTATGCGTTGGAGGCGCACGATGCCGAGAAGGGCGGAAATGGAGGTAGCGTAGGAGGCGTAGGAGGCGCAACAAGTAGAATACTGGATATTACTGCGCCACATGTATCACAAACATCAAATTCAGCTTTGGCTCCGCGTCAGCCACAATCAGAAGACGATAAATCTCCGTATTGGTGGACTCCGACGCCGACAGCACGCCACACTACCGCATTAAGACAGCAAATACCCCAGCGCGGGCTACCGGACTCGGCAGACTCTCACGTGGACAATGCCGTTTTAGCCAATCTAAGCCACACTTGGTATACAGCGGGGGATGCCTTGGGGGCTCAGCCCGTCGACATGACTGTTTTCGGCCGAGTCACGGGAGCTGCGCCACATCAGCCACATTGCGGGCCCGAAAGAACAATCAACGACGCTATCGTGCAAAGAGTCAGCCACCATGCACGAACGATTGCATCGTATGCGCCCCCAGAGGCTCACGAGGTTGACGGAAAGCGGATGGCAGGTGTGGCTGACATGGCTGATATAGCGCAGTCACAGCCACATTCACAATCACAATCACATTCACAATCACAATCACAATCACATTCACAACTTAATCAGCCCTCGGGTCCTTACGCCACAGCGCCACCCATCCCCGCCACACCTTTCCGAACTTTCAATCCACACCAGTGCATCGGATCAACCGCCCCAGTGTTCACCACAAACTCCACAGCCGCCTACTCTATTGAAACAATCGCAAACGAAGCCCCCAATATGCCGAAATACCTCGTGGGACTACCCGTAGTGAAATCGATCACCTCTATCGTAGATCCGCATCCGCCGCCAGAAGCGGAACTCCTGCAAACTACTACGGAACTTCTGGCGGATCCTCCGCCAACCCCGCTGTTCTGTGAATGGTCGATTGCCGAAAAAGTGTTCCGGCTGGCTTCTAAGCGGGTATTGGAGTTGTTTGTGCGAGGAGAAACACAAAAACTAGACGAACTGTTCCCGCCGACGTTCAATGCTCCGTTTTTCATCCCAAAAATACAGAACGTTCTTCGGTTGCCGATCTCTATTGCTGGATCTCAGTGGTTAGGGAAGATAGAAGACGATTCTGAGTTCCCTGGATGGGTAAGTTTGATTAATTTCGAGAAGATGATGAGCGAGAAAGGTGGGGCGAGAGAGTTTGACGTAGATAGGCTGATAGACGAGTTGCTGGGCCGTCTGAAGGTGGTTGGAGGTTTACCGAGGATTCAAATTGGGGTTGCGTTGCAGTTGTTGCAGGAGACCAGGGTGAAATGAGGGAAATGGGAAGGAGAAAGCAGGGAAATAAGGGAAGGAGGGAAGAAATAGGAAAAAAAACGGGAAGAAAATAATAAAAGCTTACAGTTCCTGCTATTTTTACTACTTTTACTGCACTTTTTGATCGAGTTATTAGAAAATACAAGATAATATGAAAAGAGAAATGGACATCTGGTCAAAAAAGTGGGCAAGAGAAGAATCTGGAAGAAAATAATTGAAAAGCTACTAGCGAACCAGGAGGGAAGATGAATATACGGACAACCAGAAGTATATAGAAGGATGAAAACAGGACTGTAAACTAAAGGAAACACAGAAAAGTAGAAACCAAACAGATCGAACAAACAGGTTGACGGAAATCATTGGATTATGCGGTTCGGGACTTCGCCCGTGTTTCTACGGATTTCTCAATTAAGTGCACCACATATAACTGAATATATATTCTGCTACTAGTAAGTAAGGATTTCAGCGATTCTTTTCTAAGATTTTAGCAATGAGAAGTAGAATTTCCTGGTTTTTACTTCGATCATCGGTTTTTATAGATGATGCAAGAAAAGAAATGCGCCTTGGGACAAGACGCTGTAAGCTTTATGCCGAGTGAACTTTATGTTACAAAGTTTAAGCTTAAAGTTAGACCCGTTTCGAAGGTTCCATTTTTTGAAAAACCTTATGAAGTACTTTCAGCTGCAAAAGTTGCAAATGTTTTCTACTGAATAATTTCTTCACAACGCATAATATTACAGTACGTACTGTAAAATTATGTAGAAGTTGAGGACGGTTATTGTCTTATTTTGGAAGGCTAAACAGCTGTTTATTCACTCATCCCGGCGTAAAAACGTGCTTTCCGCATGCATAGAGACAAGAATGACAACTGGAGTGGACCCTAATGACTATCAAACTAATAAATATCTCAAATATTTGATTCCTTAGGATCGTAAACAAGCCCAAACGAAGAAGAAAGCTGCTTTGAATTAGAGGTTGTGGAAGAAATCATTCCTCGCTGATGAAAAACTTGAAATTATGTGATGTTGCATAAATGCCTAATTGGGAACTTAATATGCATATATATGCATGCAAATATCCAAGATGCCGAATTCGTCAAACCTTTCATAGCTCACCTTCGAATAAGTAATCATATCTTGTATACAATGAACGGTTAATCATCATTTTTCATACTATTATACAGTCTGAAGATTTTTAAAATCTGAAGATAAGAGCAGTAAATGTGAATGCGCAAAAATATAACTGGCGAGCGGCAATAAACGTCAATTGTGAACCGAAGTCGTCTGTTAATGGAGGCCCAGTTTTGAGTTTGTATTCTTCAACTTAAAAATAAACCCTATTTATTTTCAAATCTTAAATTTGGAGATACTCTGGTTCTTATTATATTTTTCAATTTTTCAATTATTTAATTCTTAAAGATTTCTTTTTATTTTTCTATGATTTTTGAAATCATTTGATAGATTAATATATTTTATTTTTATTGAACATAGAAGGGCATATTTTGGAAATTGTTTCGTATCGTTCGTTATAGTTGATTCCTGACTGCTTAACACTACTTCGTGCAATGCTCTTGAATTATTTTCACTGCCTGGTTTTTAGATGAACATATAGTGCTTCAAATAGGTGTATTTTTATTTGATTAGTGACTCTATAAGTTTCATAGTTGTACGGAACGAAGGTTGTCCATTGAATAACAAAATCCGAGAAATATGTTCTTGACCAATAAAGATCAAGTGATTAGTTGAGTAGTAAGGAAAGAAGTAATAAATGGAGACAGATTAAGTAAAATTCTAAAGCTGATGGTAAGACAATTATCCACTTAATACGTCATAATAAACAATATTAAAATAAGGCAGTTGTTGGACAGAATATGAGAAGCTATGGAATAAATCAGTGAGCTTCCGTAACGATCAAAGGAACGAATTTCGTTACTTACATAGGACGTGCGCCATTATAACGTCAAGACAGCAGAAAAACAATATATAAAACTTGCTACAAGCAGTAGGCCACTGTTTATTTTCACCTCACTCCAGTGTCATATTTATACCAGTCATTTGGCAGAATCAACCGTTCATCATCCAACATTAATTGAAATGAACTTTTTCCTTTAAAGACCAGTATACTGCGCGAGGACTTGAGGGATTTTCAAGATTGGAACATATTAGTCTTGTAGAATCCCTTTTCTGAAGATTATAAAACAGCATATATAGGTCGTAGAGATAAGAGAGTATTCCAACAAATGCTGGAGAGTGTTGATGATCAGTGGGAAAGAAAAGAAGATCAACCAGCTCGTAAGAGTAAGATAGACTTGGCAGCTTAAATACAATAATCTTAGAAGTAGGCTCACTACTAGACTATCCAAGCAAGAAAAGCTGAAGCTCAGAGAGGTATTTGTATTATCAGTAGACAGATTTATGTAACAGCAGTTCGGCAACTATATAGATTTTTTGTTCAAGTCTACAGTTCTCTCGTCCTGCTAACAACCAATTTCTTTGTCGTCAGAAGATACAGAGATCATTCGGTATATATTAGAATATATGGTGTGTATTTGGATAAATATTGCTGCCATTATAATTGAATGGTCACTGTAGACGTAAACATTTTGTCTCTAGGAGGAATGAGAATATGTCAACTTGGAATGATAAAGTCAACAAGTAGTTGCCGAGGAAAAACAGGAAAGATATCAGAAAAAGAGACAAAGAAGAGTAATGATGATAGAGAAGAAACGTGGAAAAAGGAAAACAAAGATGAACGAGAATAACAAAGATGTAATAATCCATTAATTTTATGTAGAGCTAGATGTGAGCAAATTATTTGTGATAATGTTATTGGTAATACCAACACTTCAATGTTTCAAAAAAGATAGCGCGGCGGAATTGATGGTAGAAAATTACAGAATGTTTGAACGTTCTGTAAGCTGCTAGAACGCAATGTGAAGGGATATGAAAAAAAAAAAAAAAAAAAAAAAAAAAAAAAATTTGAAGGAATTGAAGGACTGCAAAGGGTTTGAAAGATCTGAGCAGGACAGGTAAGAATTCTAACAAAAGGTGATGGAATCTGAAACATTTTTAGCTACTGTGAATTAATGATACCTTGTCGTATCTTGCAATATGTAATAGTATCTACGCTTTTTACTCCCCACATTTCAGATTACCTTCTGATATTCTCATTAATCTTTTGAGCCTTTCTACCATCTCTCGAAGTCTTTACCTTCTAAGTCTTTATTACATTCTATTTGCCAGCAGATTTTTGATATCCAAGTCAATCATGAATCATTTGGGTTCTTTGGATACCCCAATAGAATCTTCAATTCCTCCTGTTCTCCGATACTTTCCAATGATTTCCAATGATCTCCGATGATCTCCGATGTATATTATCATCACGATTTAGGCATTCTGCAGAGCATATACAACAATCCCCGCAATTTCTTATCAAACTATTTTATTCTGAAATACTTAGAGGCATCACTACAGATAAGTTAATATATGAAACTTCAAGTTGAACAGCCACCAAAACTGCTTCTTTCTTCTCTTCTCTGTTCTAATCTCTCATCTATTCACCCATCTCCACCCAAAGTCTCCTCTCATGCTGGAAAGCCAGTGATCGGCGCGGGTAAACCGACGACCTTTTCACGATTCACTTCGCGGTTCGGATAGCCTTCTTGAGCGAATCTGCACATAACTAGGGTTACAGCGGCTGAATAAACAGATTCAGGTATAAAGACGAACATAGCAATATATGTAAAACAATTGTATAATAGTGGCAGATTAGTTATTCATACTTGAGATAACTTCGGCTCTCAGTTCGCGATCTCGGCATTCCCGATACCCCGAGTTTTGGGAGACTATCTGCAGTTTTTATTCAACTGTAGTAACCGCAGTGTCATAAATCATAGTGAATTACCCATATAGAGTAATAAATGTTTTCAAATCCTCGCCTAAATATATCAGATCCCCACCTTTTTGTAAGCATCCACACACCTGATACCAAACAACAAGTGACTGGCGGACCTCAGCGAAGTGCCGAGACGGCCCCGATGATTATATAATATAAGGTTAATTATAATCAGGGTTCAAATGAATCGGGCAGGTGAACCCAATTTGGGATGCAGGATGCAGATTTATGCAGGAAACAATACATACTTTATCCGAGTGGGAGACACAGGAGAAACGGTTGTCGTTCATGAATCAAGGAGCCATTGAAGACTCAAAAGACTCTCGACTACTTTATTACGTTTACTTTATTTGCACTTTGGTATTTTCCTTCTTTCGTATAGACCACGTCGACAATAACTTCCAAGTCAACAGCACAGCCCATCCGACACCGTTGTCCGTTACCCCACATTTAACTCGCACACGCCTGCATGCAGCCGCTGAACTTTATACTGCCGTGACTCCTCGGCATCGGAGTGGCGTACCGCGAGAGGACGGCGGAGGAAACGTCGTGAACTCTCGGCCCGCCCAAACAAGCTCAGTTACACCCAATGAGTCTCTCGACTTGTATAGTGAATTACAGATTGTTTCCCCTTTAAGGTTAGGGCTTGCATTTCAAACTCTGACTTTGGAGAGTCTTGAACTTTATTTGCAAGTTTAGCATGCTCATCGGTTCCACGTTCAGCTCATCGCCGGTTATTTAAAAGGCAGGTAGAAAACTACCCGACAAAGCTGTTGTTTATTTATTAACGCTTTTTTCCGTATTCAAACTTCTAAGAATTATGTTATCTCGGCATATACGAAACCACTTTCATTGAATTTGTGGTTTATAGCTTCAGCTTTTTGCGTTACATGACTTCGGCGCTTACTCAGACCTTCCGGGATGATTGTGAAAGCATGTGATACAAAAAGAGAAACTAAACGTTACAAATGAGCCCCATAGACGAATCACCAAAACAGTTACAAACACCCCGGCCGGGTCGGCCTCGGTTACGGCACGAGCCAGACGGACCGAGCGAAAAACGCCGCGCGCAGGTGCGCAATGCCCAGAAAACGTACCGACTGAAGAAAGAATCTATCGCTAAATATCATAACCGGAGATCCGTGTTTTTGGATGAATTTCTAGGATTTCTGCAAAGTTCTTTTGAGAATTACCATCAGCAGTGTCAACTGCTGTCTCAGCCACAAGACAACCCGTCGGCCGCTTGCGATAATGCCACAAACTTGGCTAATTATATCCGTACCGAGGGCGAGCGCATAAATCTTATGATTGCCGTTTCACGTAACTCTTCCGTACTTTCTATGAGAGACTTAACGGAACGTCTGGCGGCAACATCTGCCGAAACACAAATCACTAAACTAGAGAATTTCTCATACAACTGGCCCCCTTCTAACGATGAAAACAAGGTTGACATTAAGAGCCCTACTGTGGCTAATTTCCAAACACAAACCAAGGAAACCTCTCCACAAAATCCAGTACGGGGAACGCAACTCATTTCCGAGCTCAATTCCGCACTTTCGGCTCTTTTGCACACTACAAAAGGTTCGGATGTCACAAACGGCATTATTGGCCGAACTTCAAGTGTCCCCAGATTTACAGACCTTCCGTCTCCTGAACGAAATCTCCAACGGCAAATCCAGGCAACGCTGCGCCACGAAGCGGAGTGTCAACGTCGGCGCCGGCTTTCATTTGGCAATCAACTTACTAAGGAAGTCTATGAACAGGCCCTTCAAAGCTACGTAGAACGTGATATGCCAGCTTTAGAGGCACTATTTAACCATACAGACACTAATTCAGAGTTCCTGGATGCCACAATTGCTCGTATTCATTGTAGATACTGCGAATTATATTGTACAACTGACGGCACCACAGAAATCAAATCGGATATTGAAGAGTGGCGTAGCACCGTACCAAATTGTAAAACTGATTACTACACAGCTAGAGAGATTGATAATTTTCTTGAACTGCAAGGAGGGGCTGAACAATTCAATAGCCGTCTATTGCTCTACGTTTTAGCACAAAATTGTATACTTTCCGGTGAAACTCCAATGGTTCCTAAATCAATTGTGGAGACTGCAGTGCAGAAAGCGCATATGAAAATCCGAGATTGAATTGTAACGGCTTTTACAGCCATTGTATTTGTATATTATTTATGACGAGTGATGATTAATGAACGATAAACTTATAGGAATTGGAAGTATGCAGTAGAATAGGTCTAGGATGAAGGGGTGAATATCCAGAGAATCCATAACAAATTTATAATGAATCCATAATAGCATATACAAGGAATACACCATATAATCTATAATATAATCAATAGTATAATCAATGGTATAATGAATGGTATAATCAATGATATAAACAATGGTATAATCTACAAAATAGTCTATAATACAATCTATAATATAATCTGTAATAGAATATACAATAGAGTATATAATATAGCCTAGAGTTGAATTCCCTTCTCTTTTCTTGAAATAGATCAAATAGCGCTCTCTCTGAACAATTCTCCCACTATCCGCTATCCACTTTCTCCACCATTCTACCAGCCAATTAAAAACTTCAATCTCACTCACAACAGTTTTCCGCCTCGGGAGTCCTCGAAACTACTACCCTCCCAATTTACCGGGTTCACCAAATTCACCTTTTACCACCGTATTGGACTCCCAAAGTCACGAAAGACCGACATTTGCTTCAAACCAGAAAGAAACTTACCATATAGTATTCCCTACTGCAAATCTACAACGTCTCTCCCTCCCAGTCTACAATACACTAATTATAACACTCGGTTTATTTCATCTTCAAATATTCAGCCGCTACAACTCCATTTCCAGGTAATTCCCGGTATCATTGAATAGATATCACCTCTCACCGTCAAACCACCGTCCCCTTACAAATACCCTGATACGATATAAACAATCCCCTCAATAAACTCGTCATTCCTACATCTAATACGTAAATCTTTACATAGTTAGCGATCCTTTGAAGAGCATCAACGCCCAAATTCCTCTCACTCACTCCTGCTTTTTCTCTGCCGCAGTAAACTCATCAATAGCCTTCAACCTCTCAGGCAACGTAGGATGCGAATAGTGATAGCTAGAATAGTAAGGATCAACGTGCATTGATGACAAATTCTTCACGTGAAGCTTAATCAGACTCTTCTTCAAATCTGCCGCATATCCTTGCTTTACAGCGTATTCGTCAGCCTGATACTCAAATCTACGAGACATAACATTCATAGCATACGTCATAACCGTCTCTAAAGGCTGCAAAATATCACTGAAAAGGGAGAACCCAACGAGAATAGGCTGAACCCCCGGGGCAAACCCGAATGATTGATACAAAGAAGAATTATGGATAAAAGCAGAGAAAAGTCCAAATATACCGAATAAATGAACCTGAGTAACAATAAGCATCTTAGTAGTGTGATTTAAAGCCCAGTGGCCAATCTCGTGACCCAAAACAGCTGTAACTTCCGGTACTGTCGACTGCTCAATTAGCGTATCGTAAATAACAATCTGTTTACTCCATGGTGTACCATAAAAATAAGCATTAGAGTGAGAAGACCTTTTAGACCCGTCAATCTCATAAAGCTTAGTCAATGGGAATTTGTTCTTCTCAGCTAATGCCTCAATAGTACTCTTCAACTCTCCTTCAGGTAGCGGCGTCAATTTATTAAATAACGGCTGAATTAATACGGGATACAATGTAATTGCAGCAATTTGGAATGCTAACATAAACAACCACACATAATAGAAGAAACTATCACCAAAATACTTAACAATCTTCAAGAAAACAGCTAAAAGAGGGCTCCCAATTGCATTCGTCAGCACAAATGATTTAATATTATCAATAATGAACAATTTAACAGTCTGTTTGTTAAATCCGTATTTCTCCTCTAAAACAAACGTCGAATAAGCAGCTAAAGGCAAAGCAAAAACAGTACTAATCACATTGGAAAGTCCCATAAACACAATTGACTGAGAAATCTCTCCGACGCCTAATAAAGGCACCAGCTTGAGCACAGAACTTCCTAACAAACGGCCTGAAAGGTCCCATAACCAGGGGTTCACATTGAAATAGATCATAGGTATAAACTGAGCAAAGGAGTACACACTGGAAGCAATAGAGAAAAGTGCTTTACTCCTCCCGTAGGCTTGAGATTTCTCAAAAGTCTCTTCTTCAACTACATCCTTGAGCTCATGCAGGGGTTCCTTGCGTTTCAGCACTTGATACTGCCGGAAAGTGAGGTATCCTTCAAATAGGAATTTGGCTGTCGTGAATCCGAAAATCACGAGCTTCCAGTTAATACTGGGCCGATCCAGCAAACTGGCGAGAGTCTTATTGTGTCAGTAATCATCCGAAGCGGGTCCGGGCGGCTCTCAGTGGGGCTCGGAATTTCTATAATTGTGGCTACTTACTTTAAGAAGTGACATTGTGGCTGCAATTGAATTTGTGGATTTCTCACTCCGTTTAGATCCCGAAAAAAAAAAAAAAAAAAAGCGGAATTCAAATCGGAAGGCGGGATTTTTCTATTTGTGAAACATTTAAAACGCCGAAATTTTGTTGTACAAACACGTAATATAGTGAAATTTCCGTATTCTCAATTACGGAAACAACGCGTGAGACATTTATTCCCGATGCCTCCGAGAGGAGACCCGAAGGTACACCCGAATGCGTGAGTAATTGTTTAAAGATCCTACAAATTACGAAAAATCAACCAGGAAATTCCCTCAAAACCTTCCAAAATGTAACCAAAACCTGCCATTACGGCGTTTATATTCTCTCATAAGTATACACACTCTTTTCGCGCCGCTGGGATGCAGTGCGACGCTGAAAAACCAGTCAATCAGCCTTTTTTGCCGAACTTTTCGCCCCCTTGATCTTCTTCAAAGCTATACGAACCATCTTGTTGAACCAAATAACGTTCAACCCATCCAATAACAGATTAGACCCTACCAGAAGCACAGGGACCCACAGCGGAGCCACCCAGAAATGCGTAGAGATATCGTAAACTACACAGCATATAGCATACCATCCCCAAACTATACGTATAAGGAAAAAAGATATTATAAGCAGCAAACCATTAATAACAACAAATCTCTCAGAGAATTTCGCCCCAGAAACCTTGCTGGCATACCAATTGAAGTTTACAAACGGCGTAGACCCTTCAAATATCAGAAATCCAGGTATCCAGTACTGCATATACGGCCTCAGACACTGAGAGAAAACTAATCCGCTGACAATCCCGTGCAGGAGGAACCCAAGTCCAAATATATCATAGTAAGCTATACATACGTACACATCCCACAGGAAATATCCACAGGCTACGGCTCCTACCATTGTAGCATACGGAGTATGCGCTGTCACTCTATCTGTGCTCAGAACAGGGTCTCCGAACAGGGGAACAATCAGGGATAGATTTACTATACACTGGAACATGGAGACGTTGTGAATATCGAAATTCGCTTTGTCACCGGGAGAAAGTTTCGGGTACAATTGAGGGAAAACCTTCGGGGAGAGCCATTGGGACAGTTTGAAGACCAATTGATACATTAAAGCTGCCAGAATGATTTCGTGCCAATGCGCTTCCACCAGCGACTTCGGATCCTCGGGGAAAGGGCGCAGAACCTGCAGAGGGTCCGCGTATACTTCAAATAAGGCCATTAGTGATAATAGTAGTGCGGGATAGCAGTGGGAATGCCGAAATGAGTACAAAAAGTGAGATTTTTCCGAGATTTCTGCACGGATACAGCCGCAGCCAGAATTGCGTTTGTAATCGGCGGAGTTTCCGGCTCGGATTCTATGAGATTTCTGTGTCTACCGCGGGATATCCGACAATGAACGAAAGGCAACCCCGGGGTGTTCCGGAGAAATCAACTAAATGTTGGGTTCCGATGCCGAATCGGGCGGCGGAAGCATAACGCGCAGGAGTGTGCATGGGGGTGCATGAGGAGGCAGAAGAGTGATTATAGGAGGAGGTATATTCGGGAAGTATATTCAAAGCATAGAAAAGAAGAGAAGGATATTGACGAAGTATAGATGATGGAAATGCAAATTATTTTACTTTTGAGCATATAGTGTGCTTGTTTCATTAAGAAAAAGTTCATTTGCTCTCAACAATCGAATGCAAGTATGCTGCATAAAGCTGCAGGAGACGCAGTACCTCGCGTGACAAGATGATCCATCATAACACCGCCGATCTCTAAACAAATACATATTTTCGCGGCTCCTGAGGCATATAATCAACTAATTCTACTTAAAGGAACAGCCATTTCCTTGTCTACTGGCCCTTCCTTCGCTTGATATCCTTGTTTCAACGACACATGCATTCCTCTTCGCTTCCCATGCTCTCACACACCTTAGCTCTCCATTCGCGCTACAAAAATGCCCTCTTCTTACATTAAACAACTCCCCGGAAAACAAATAATACATCTATCTACCATTTCCCCCCATTAACCTCTAAAACACAGCGTTTCTCCTCCACTTTTCCATACCCGTTCGTGTCCCATTTCAGGGTCTCTATCCCGGACTCCAGCATCGCGTCTCCTCTCGCTATTTTCACGTGGCATCCCAAAATCGACGGAGAAATTTCACTCCGCCGATTCCTGAAAAACTTCCCGTCAGCTTCCTCGGGGGAAAAAAGATGAAAAACAAACCGAAACTGCCACAATTTTCAACCACAAACAGCCAATCCCGCTTTTGTACTACTTTGAACTTTTCAAGTCCGCTTCCAACATGTCTTACCCTCTTGTTTGCCTCGGCAACCCTCTGCTCGGTATGTTTGCTCGGCTTTCGCAGCATTCCGTTCTTCCCGCTCCGTTTACCGAACTCTTACTAACTTCTCAGACCTGCAGGCTAATGTGTATGTCGGAACTTCCGCCGATCTTTCATTCTCCGCTCCCGTGTCTTACTAACAAACCAAAACAGCGATCTGGACTACCTGAAGAAGTACGACTTGAAAGAAAACGATGCTATCCTGGTAGAGGAGAAGCATATGCCTATTTTCGATGAGGTCTTTGCCAAAGAAGGAACTGTGCTTATTGCCGGTGGCGCAGCACAGAATGCCGCTCGTGGCGCAGCCTACGTTCTGCCGGAAAGTTCTGTTGTGTACTTCGGCTCCGTCGGTAACGATAAATACGCCGAAGAATTGCGCAAAGCTAATGAAAAATACGGTGTAAAGTCCGAATACATGGTACAAAATGATATCCCGACCGGGAAATGTGCCGCGCTTATTACCGGCCACAACAGATCGCTTGTTACTGATTTAGCTGCTGCTAACCACTACAAACTCGAACATTTGAAGAGTGAGCGTATCTGGAAACTCGTAGAAGCTGCTAAATACTTTTATGTAGGAGGTTTCCATCTCACTGTGTGCCCGCCGGCGATTCTCGCTTTGGGAGAGCACGCAGCTGCTACAAACAAGCCCTTTGTAATGAATTTGAGTGCACCATTTCTGTGCCAATTCTTTCAGGAACCTATGGATGCTTCCGCTCCTTACTGGGATATTCTGATTGGAAATGAGACGGAAGCTGCTGCCTACGCCGAGGCCCACAAATTGGACCCGTCTGACCTTGTAGAAGTTGCTAAACATATTGTAAATCTTCCCAAGGCTAACACAGCTCGGCCCAGAACTGTTATCTTCACTCAGGGATTAGATCCGACAATTGTGGTTACAAAACCTGAACAGAGCTCGGCAGAATTCTCGGTAAAAACTTTCCCTGTGGTGCCGTTGGCCGCAGACAAGATTGTGGATACTAACGGAGCTGGCGATGCCTTTGCTGGTGGATTTTTGGCTGGACTTGTGAGCGAAAAGCCGTTGGATGAGTGCGTTGCTATGGGTCAGTGGTTGGCTGCGTTATCTGTGCAGGAAGTCGGGCCGTCTTTCCCGTTCCCGAAGAAGAGTTATTCTGCCTAAATTAGGTAGTGATGATGGGAAGGGGATTTATGGTTAATTAATTATTAATTGATGATTAATTGTACTTCCTTCTACTTTTCTGGCTGACAATTCATTAACTGCTAGCAGTTTGCGTCGTGTCTTTTCAACAGAGACTTGGCGAATTCTGCTGCTGTTTGCATTTACCGACTGTCTATCGGGGTTTCATGTTATTCTATTCTATTTTATCTTATCTTATCTTATCTTGTTTTATTTTGCTTTCTTTTATCTTGTGGCTTTTATTTTGTTTTTGTGGGATGCAAAATGCTGGGGGTCTAAATTATAGAGTGTTCAGAGGGGAGAAAAGAAGAAGAAAGGAAAGTTTACTGAATTTCTCCTACTTGTTCACCGCTGAAGATCTTTTCTGGGCTATTTGTTATGAGTTTTAGAGTCTTGATGGACTTTGCGATTGGCTCGTTAGAGGTTTGAGCATCCGGTGCGTCATTTAGCATATAATCTGTCTTTTAATAAAGTGTTCAACCGGTTTTTTATTCACGAGGTGTAAGCAGGTTACATAGAAGAAATTGGACATTTTAGGGGAAATTACAGTACATATAAACATAGGAGATTATCACTATAGTATCATAGAGATACGCCGAGTAGATTTTCGGCTCGGTAGAGCGGCATTCGCGTTCTCCGTCGGAGTTCATTCGTAATTCCGACGGATCATGCACCGTGCTGCATTATATGCATACGACTACGTCACTGTACAACTTTAAATCTTTCGAGCTCACCCTGGGGAAACTCACGGCGAATTCATGGAAAACTCGTAAGCGAAAATCAAATTACAGCTCTATTATCTGATACACTTAAGTAGTATACAACCGTACTTGAATTCTTGCATGCTTCTTTTCCTTTTCCTTCACCTTATTTGGCACCTCACATTTGTTCAATCTCGAAATCAGACTATCGGATTACGTGATCCCTTAATCTTAGTAATCTCCTTATCAACAGACTCAGAGTTCTGCTCAATCAAACATATCTATTCCATATAAATAGCCAACAACCAGGAATTAACCCAGTACATGAAGAACATCATAATAGATTATTAGAAATACCAGATATATGTTCTCTCCCCTTCAGATTCGTCGAGGTCAATCGTCCAATATCAGGGCAACATCGCATCTCCTTCTATCTTATGCACAATTCTGCATTCCCACCGCATTCGGCAGATATCTAAACCTTATTTGCACATCTCTCCCTGAAAACTCCGTCGTTGTTCCGCCCCACAATCCGAACTCTTCCGCTTCTCCACTGCCGAGATGACACCCCCTCATGCCACAAAATTATGCTGCTAGGCCGAATTCTCTGTAAATGCCGCAGCCAAAATGACGAATATGATGAATTTGGTCTCCAGCGACTACTACGCTGAGATTGCTCGGCAAGGCGCCGAGGCCTTAGCGGAAGCCGCAGAACAACCGGCCACTACAAGCGCCTCGGCTGTCCCGGTTGCCCCAGCCGTCCCGCCGGTCACGAAGTCGGAAAAACCTATTTTTGTAAACCCCAAAGCATTTGCCCCAACACAAAGTCACCGGCGGCTATTTGACATCCGCCGCAAAGCCATGTTAGCGCTGTCAGCGACGCTTATACTACTTTTTGTGGCTAAAATGTGTACCGCAACGTACCGAGAGGCTGCTGCGCCACTGGAGTCACTTGACTCTGCTGCGCCACGCACACATAATACGCCACATTCACCATTTACGCCACAGACATCTCAGCTTAGTAAACGCGACATCTCTTGTGAAGACGTTCACTCCGCCCCGAATGCCTGCGAATTTGTCCGCGCCGAGTGCCGCGACGAACATATCGGCTTTTTCGACTACCTTTCGGCATATTATTGTGGCTCCCGTGCCGATAAAGTGTTTGTGGCTATCGGCATGTTCGGCTTCCTCGCGGCATTATTCCTCACATTAGGTCTCGCTGCTTCGGATTTTTTGTGTCCAAATCTCAATTGCATATCCGTTTTGCTCGGAATGTCGGAATCGCTGGCCGGCGTGACATTTCTAGCCTTTGGGAACGGTTCACCTGACGTTTTCAGTACTTATGCGGCTATGAAGATCGGCAGCGGGTCGTTGGCAGTAGGGGAATTACTAGGAGCTGCGGCATTTATTTCAGGGGTTGTTGCCGGCTCTATGAGTATTGTGGCGCCGTTCCGAGTGGCACGGAAGTCATTTGTACGAGATGTGGCGTTTTTCCTCGCTGCTGTGGCACTTGTACTCGCTTGTATCGGCAATGGAAGACTGACATTAGCTAAATGCGGCATAATGTTAGTGTTTTACGCCGTTTATGTTGTATTTGTAGTTGGATGGCAACTCGTAGGAACTCGGAGACGCCGTAGATACCTTGTAGATGCTAAAGCTCGTGATTTGTATGTAGACGCGGGGACGGAACGAGAAATCGAGCGTGATGAAGAGATTGTGGATGATGAAGCAGATTTGTTAGCGCAGCGGATCGATTTATCGGCATTGGAAGCCGAATTTGCACAAACCGGCCCTCAGGACGGAGAAAGAGACGAGGAAAGATTGGATGGGCCGAAATACTGGCCACAAAATACCGAATTAGGATCGCAACAACTCGGAGAAGCCGAAGATGCCGATAGAGGGTACTGGCGATTGGCGCAGGGGATGTCGTTAAGCGGCGACGGCGCGGGCCGGCGGAATATCCGGCCGTCGTTGCTCGGAGCTTTGGAGTTCCGTAGTGTTCTGCAGGGTTTAGGGGAGAATCTTACCGGTGGGCGGCCTGCGATTGGTTTGGCAGAGTTGGAGGGAGAAAACGCGGTGAACGCGGAAAGCGGAGAAAGCGGGGAAAGTGGGGAAGGCACGGAAGAAACGAGAGAAGCGGGAGAAGCGGTAGAAGCGGAATCGGAACGGGAATCGGAATTGGACAGCCTGTCGGATGAGCCGCGTGAGTCTTCGGAACAACCTCGGTGGCGCAAATGGCTGCGGAAGTATTCTAAACGGGGTTCCGCGGCACAGGAACACAACCAATTGGACGCTCAGCTTGAACACTTGGAATTGCTCGGGCAAACGGCAGCGGAACAACGGACTTTGTGGTGGCACGTTTTGTTCCCTACAATTGTGAATTTCCGACAAGCTTCCGTGCCGGAACGGATATCCCGAGCCGTAAGTGCACCGTTTGTACTATTATTAACTATTAGTGTCCCTGTAGGCGACGTAGGATTGGCATCTCGGGGTGCAGGGGTGGCGCTTTCTGGTGTGGCGCAGGAAGAGGAGCGGAAACCCGGATACTGGTTAGTGTGGCTACAAGCGGCGGTTGGGCCTATTATTGTGGCATTTCTCTTATTTTTCGACCGGCCGTTAGGCGGTCCGTTGTTAGCCGGGGCGGCTGTGGCGGCTGTTTTGACGCCTATTACTGTGGCTTTCACTCGACGGGGGCTCAGCCGACGAGTTCAGCGGGGTTTTAATGCTTTTGTGTGTTTCTGGGGTTTTTTTGTAAGCATCACGTGGATCTCGGCAATTGCAAATGAAGTAGTCGGCATTTTGAAAGCCGTAGGAGTGATTTCAGGTATTTCAGACGCTATTCTAGGGCTTACAGTATTTGCTTTAGGGAATTCTTTAGGAGATTTAGTAGCAGATATAACTATAGCTCGAATGGGGTTCCCGATGATGGCACTTTGTGCTTGTTTCGGCGGGCCAATGTTGAACATCCTTGTCGGAATCGGGTTTAGCGGCACAGCGGTATTGCTATCTCGGGATTTTGGATTAGGAGATTTCTCCTATCGGTTGGAATTGTCAATAAGCTTAGTAGTCACGGCAGTGACTTTGGTGGTGATTCTGGTGTTTTTGCTTGTAGCTGTGGCTCTTAACGGGTGGGTGATGAACCGTAAGATCGGTGCAGTGACCGTCGGGTTGTGGGCTATCGGGACTGTCATTAATTTGATTATTGAGGTAGTGGGGTGATGAGGGACGTGTATAGAATGGAAATCGGCTGGTTGGTGTTTGAGATATTGTAGGTTTTGTCGTATAGTATAGTGGGAAACGGTAGGAAATGACTCAGAGGAAGCTAGGAGTAAAATCAGAGGAAAACGGATTAATTCGGAGTTATGAAGGCTTCGGCATGTGATGAAATATCGATCCAGCCATACATAGTGTAAATCACTTATAACACCCTGTAGCGGGCCGGAATTGTGCAAATTTGCTGCAATATAAGTATGAACCAACACCTTAAGGCATCCAGATTTGCCGTTGACCCCGCTGGCCGCCGGTTAGCTGTGTGAACGAGCATTTTGACGGTCCTTCCGGCAATCATCGGGATTGTTCGGATGTCTCATTACAGGGTGCTGAAATATTCTCTGCTGGCATTTCCGCTTTGGGAACAAAGTTTTCAGTCTCGGGGACGGCTTGAGCCGATGAAGAGTAAGCGAGGCAGAAATGGGGACAAAATCCAAGTGAATCCGTCACTTATTACTGCCAATATAAATTTACACAATACAATTCACCAGTAGTCCTTTATTTCTCTCTATTAATCCGCTATATCCTATTGTTTTCCTCCACTTTCTCTCGCTTTCTCTCACTTCTCCACCTTTCTAGCCCCTACTGCACGTTATGCACACCCTGCATATCCCGCGTCTCTCCGCAGGAGCCCTCAAATACCGTAAAACAAATTTATTCCGCTCCCCTCATCTTCCCGCTGTATATTTGCCACAATTCAGTTGAAATTTCAGCTTTCCGAAACCCGAAACTCCGTCAAATTGTTTAAGAACACCCTGAGACACTTTTTAGTACTTTCGGCCGTCTCAAATCTCAATTCTGCCCTCTTTCTGCGTTCTGGCTGTTCAGCTGCCCCTCCTGTCGCATCTCTAACTTCAAGAGAGAACAAACTACTGGTTTCAAGACTTATCTGGCTACTAGCAGTCAAAGCAGGTGGTTTTCTGCATTTAGCTATCTTATATCTGGTCGGTTTCTCCTTTAAGTACTCCCGTACTGCTGGGATTACTGGAATTCAATTCAATTGATGGATATCTAGTGGAATTTGATAGTCAATTGATAGGAATTCGGTTAATCTATTAAATTTCCAGCTTTTCATTCTGGTTTCCTGGGCTTCTGCCCTGTTTTTTCTTTATATTTCATCTTTTCTACTATGGCGCACTGCGAAATCTGGTCAATTACTGACTTCACAGCTTGTGGAAGGCATGGGTATGTTTAATTTTGAGCTTTGCTGTGGACATATGAGAAATCCTCGGGTAAATTTTCCATTTTTTGCTATTTTTTGCTATTTTTTTGGTATATTAAGACATGCGGTGCTATGCGATTATATATTTTTGCTTTTAATTATGTATATTCTATGTGCTTTCATAGTTTCTTCATAGTATTTCTGCTCTTCTGTTCTCCTTTCTACCCTCACTACCCCTCATTACCCCTCCAACCTACTAACACTTCAGCCTATTGGAAACTTCCGTCCCGTCGGCCATCCTTGCCATTTCCCTGGCGTACGCCGTCTTCTCCCTCAGCCCGTTCCACCAGCAGGTTTCCCTCCCGTTTCTAAAAGTCCGTAAAAGACTCTATTCCGGCGAATACATCGATGAAGACCTTCTCGGAGATGGAGAAGCGGATCTTCGGCCCGATGAGTCGGCTCCGTTGCTGACCGACCGCGGGGACACAAACGTTTATGACTCCTCGGCTGGGCCGTCGTCGGAACCGCCTTCTGAAGAGGAAGTTATAGCTAATAGATTTGATGTTATGAAAGCTTTGCTCTCTCCTGCATCTAAGATGAGTCATCATGTGGAGATTGTGTACGCTTCTGCGTGGGGTAAATTCCGTGTTTGTGTTGAAATGTTCCTTGTAGCGGCGCAAGCGACGGCTTGGATTGTAGCGTTGATTGCGCCATCTTTGCGGTCAGAATGGGATGGCGCGGTTGTTGCCCCGGTGCTTGGTACAATTTTGTGGTTGTATTTATTAATTGTAGTCACTTTACGGGTCGTTAATGTGTTTTCTTCGGCTCCTGTGTATCCTATACCACATTTGTGGCGACATTCTACATTTAGTTATGCTGTTTTGTGGATTCCGGCTTTACTGAGTTTCCGTTCGGCTCAATATGGCCACGTAGCCCCGGCAGCTGTGCCGTTTTATACCGTTCAGTTTGCCTTAGTTTCGATTTTAGTAGTGCTTAATTTCACCGCAAGGGTATCGGATGTCCCGGCTCGTATTATTGTGGATGATACAGAGCCGCGGGTGCCGTCACCGGAGCCTTTAGCTCCGCTTGTGTCACTTGTGACGTACCAATGGGTCACGCCGTTGCTCTGTCGCGGATACAAAGCCGCTTTAGAGCTCACAGACGTGTGGGATCTGCAAGAATCGGATTATTCCTTTGTAGTCTTAGAACACTGGCGACAATTCCGCTCATCGGCTCGATTTGCTTTTAAATTGCTTTTGTATTTCAAGCTAGAATTGCTACAGCAGTTCTTGTGGGCGAGTTTAGACGCGTGCCTTATATTTGTCCCGTCGCTGCTGATGAAAAAGATATTAGAATACGTACAGGACCCGCAACCCGAGCTGAGAGGATTGGCGTGGTTTTACGTGTTTTGCATGCTCGGCGTAGCGATTCTGGACACGGTGACTAACGGGTTGTCGTTGTTTGTTGGTCGTCGGATTTGTGTACAAATGCGGGCTATCTTAGTGAGTGAAATATACACAAAGGCGCTAAAACGCCGAGTAGGAGCCGAAGCGGAAGTTTCTAAACAGGAAGGTTCCACAAAAGCTGTTGAAACGGAAAACACAGAAGACACAGAAGTCGGAACCGCAAATTCAAAATCCACAGATCCTAACGATACCGCAAACTCCAAATCAGGAGGATCCGAAACCAGTAAAAACATCGGCGCAATCATCAATCTCATGTCCGTAGACTCGTTTAAAGTGGCAGAACTGTGTGCTTATTTGCATTTCTTTGTCTCGGGAGTACTGATGACCATCATTGCCGTGTACTTCTTATACCGTCTTATGGGTTGGAGCGCGCTGGTCGGTGCAGGTGTATTTGCAATTGTATTCCCGCTCAATTACTATGTAAATCTCGTATTTGGTCGCATCCAGAAGGACCTCATGGAACAGACAGACGCGCGAATCCAGAAAATCAATGAGATTCTGCATTCTATCCGTATTATTAAGTACTTTGCCTGGGAAGACAAGTTCCAGGACGCTGTAATGGCTATCCGGGACGCAGAACTCGCCGCTGTATGGCGCCGTAGTTGCGCTTGGGTGATTTCAACGTTTATATGGGTTGTAACGCCGTCTCTGGTCACTATGTGCTGCTTTGGCTGCTATGTACTTGTAGAAGGGCGAGTGTTGACGACTCCAGTGGCTTTCACGGCTCTGTCGTTGTTCAACCTGCTGCGAATCCCGTTAGATCAGCTGGCTGATATGCTGAGTAACGTTGTGCAGTCGCAGGTGTCGCTGGTTCGAATTGAAGAGTTTTTAGCTCAAGCGGAATCTCCGCGGTTCCGACAGTTGGCAACTCGTCCCCGTCCTGGAGATCCACAAATCGGATTTTCCGGTTCTGCTACGTTTACTTGGGGATCTGGCGGGTCGGATTTCCATTTGCGGGATCTCAATATTGCATTTGCGCCAGGCGAACTCAACGTTGTTTACGGCCCGACTGGAGCTGGTAAAACGTCACTGCTTTTAGCTCTTTTAGGTGAAATGCAGCTAGTTTCCGGCTTTGTGCATCTTCCTGGCGGCACAGCGGCCCGAGAAGATGTCCCTGTGGACCCCGTTACTGGTCTAGCGGAAACTGTGGCGTATTGCGCCCAACAGGCTTGGCTATTAAACGCCACAGTACGGGACAATATTGTGTTTGCATCCGACTTTGACGCAGATCGCTACGCGGAAGTCATAACTGCCTGCGGATTAACGCGGGATTTAGAGATTTTAGAAGCCGGCGACGCCACAGAGATCGGCGAAAAGGGTATCGCACTTTCCGGAGGACAAAAACAACGGATTTCGCTTGCCCGCGCTTTGTACTCTTCCAGCCGACATTTGCTACTAGATGATTGCCTTTCGGCCGTAGATTCGCATACAGCTTTGTGGATTTATGAAGCGGCATTGACTGGTCCGTTAATGGCCGGCCGAACTTGTGTTTTAGTGTCACATAATGTGCTCTTGACAGTACAGCGAGCCGCTCACGTAGTTGTCCTGCGGGACGGCAGAGTTGTCTCACAAGGATCCCCCGCGGAAGTGTATGAAGCGGGAGGGTTCGGAGAAGACGAATCTGTGGCGCAGAGTGTGTATTCCTCTCGGGTTTCATCGGTAGTGGATTTGCGAGGAATGGCTAGTGGTTCCGGATCAGCGAGTGGCGCAGCCGGTGGCTCAGACGGCATCAGCGGCGTGAATGCTGCGCGCTTGGCTGGGAAACTCCGAAAGCTCGGAGCGGATCAAGAAAATCCAGTAGATGAAGAAGAGGAAGAACCGCTAGCGGCGCAGCAAGCTCGGGTGGCGCGCGGGAGACTCGTAGATGACGAAACTAAAGCCGACGGAGCTGTAGATTTTGCTGTCTATTCCGAATATGTGTCAAGTTTCGGCTCTCCTGCGTTTTGGCTCGGCATTATGGCGTTGTTTTGTGTAGTAATCTTAACAAATATCGGTCAATCCTGGTGGGTTCGGAAGTGGGCAGCGGATAGCGAACGGCAAGTTGCGAATGGAATTGTGGTTTCGGCTATTTCTGGTATTTCACCCACTTCAGCCACATCTTTTTCCTCGGCAATCTCGTCATTTTCGGCTATTTTTGCCCCATTCTCCTCTTACGCCACCAGAGCATTTTCCTCTTTTACATCCTTAGCCGCTTTCGCCGTTTCCCCTCTCACTACACAGGGCCATTCAGCTTTGTACTATCTTGCTCTTTATTCCGTCATTGGCCTTGTTTACGCCTCGCTGGCGTCGATCCGAACTCTGCTGACATTCTTTGGTGGACTCCGAGCCGCTCGGGAACTCTTCCGACGACTTTTGTCTTCCGTGCTTCACGCCCGAGTACGATTCTTTGATACTACTCCCGCTGGCCGTATAATTAACCGATTTTCCAAAGACATGGAAGCCGTTGACCAGGAACTTGCGCCGTATGCGGAAGCGACTTTGTACTGTATTCTCGGATGTATTGCCACACTTCTGCTTGTAGCCGGAATCACTCCAGGATTCCTAATTGTAGCTGTTATTATCGGAGGTATTTACTACTGGGTGGCGGCTTTCTATCTTGCAAACTCCCGGGAGTTGAAACGGCTTGACGCTGTGACGAAATCGCCGATTCATCAGCATTTCGCCGAAACTCTAGTTGGCGTAGCAACTATTCGGGCTTTTGGAGACGAGCGGAGGTTTTTACGAGAGAATTTGGCCCGAATTGATGGGAACAATCGGCCATTTTTCTATTTGTGGGTAGCAAACAGGTGGCTCGGCTTGAGAGCGGATACAGCGGGAGCTTTGATTTCATTCGGGGCTGCCTCTTTTGCGCTCTTAGCTGCCGGGCGGCTTGATGCCGGGTTAGCCGGGTTGTCAATTTCGTACGCTTTGACGTTCAGTGAAAACGCTTTATGGGTAGTAAGATTGTACGCTGTATTAGAGATGGGGATGAATTCTGTAGAGCGGATTCGGGAATACACTTCTGTGGAGTCGGAAGCGGCTGGCGGAATTGCTGCGCCACCTGGTTGGCCGGCACGGGGAGAGATTTCTGTGACTGATTTATCACTACGATATGCTCAGGATGGGCCGGCTGTAGTTAAGAACGTAACATTCCACGTACCTCCTGGGAGCAAAATTGGTATTGTAGGCCGAACTGGAGCTGGTAAGTCGACGATTATTACCGCGTTGTTCCGATTTCTTGAATTTGATACTGGGAAAGTAGAAATTGATGGAGTGAATATATCGGAACTGAAGTTGCAAGATCTGCGGCGCGGATTAGCGATTATCCCTCAGGATCCGACATTGTTTGAAGGTACTTTGCGGTCTAATTTGGATATGTTTGGTGAGCATTCGGATGAGGAGATTTTCGCTGCTTTGCGCAGAGTTCATTTGATTGGGGACGATGAAGGAGAGGAAGAGGTAGAGGAAGTAAGAGATGGTAAGGGTAAATCAGGGAATTCAGAGGAAAACGGGGGTACAAGCAAATCCGGGGTCATCAACGGAACAGCCGAAGGTTCAAACGGGTCTGTTAAAGGGTTACAAAATACTAAAACTGCTGAGAATGCCGAACATTCCAGTAAATCTGCTCATCACAAAACAACTCCTCGGCCTCGGGAGAACGAGAATCAATTTTTGGATCTAAATAGCCGAGTAGCGGAAGGCGGATCAAATCTTTCACAAGGACAATGCCAATTGATGTGTTTAGCCCGAGCATTACTGAGAGCTCCTAAGATTATTCTCTTAGACGAAGCCACAGCTTCTATTGACTACGAAACTGATGCTCGGATTCAGAAAACTATTCGGGCCGAATTCTGTGATAGCACGATTCTAACTATAGCGCATCGACTGAGATCTATTGCGGATTACGATAAGATATTAGTGATGGATGCTGGAGAAGTAGTAGAGTACGATCATCCTTATGTACTGCTTGCGAAGGAGGATTCGCAGTTTCGCAGTATGTGTGAGGATAGTGGAGAATTTGATGCTTTGTATGAGATTGCGAAGAAGGCTTATGCTGATAGCAAGAGTGGTTGAAGAAAGGTCAAAATGGGAAAGAAGAAGATATCAAATGAGGGAAAAGGAAGAGAATTGAGCTAGAAGATGCGAGGATGAAAAATGATATGAAAGAGATAGAAAATAGGAGATGAGAGTAAGTAGAAAGATATAGGGTAGAAATATAACAAATATGATCTGTTGAGTACGGAAAGTGGGTGATATGTAGGTGATATGTAGGTGATATTAGGAAGCTAAGGGATTTAAGGAATAAGGAATAAGGAATAAGGAATAAGGAATAAGGAATAAGGAATAAGGAATAAGGAATAAGGAATAAGGAATAAGGAATAAGGAATAAGGAATAAGGAATAAGGAATAAGTTGCATTTCTTGCTATTATTTCTTTTTGAATTGCTACCATCAAAGTATTCTTTAGAGATGTGATGATCATAAACCCCCTTGAAACTTTCGTTTCCTTTTATATAGGGCACCTCTTGAGTTGCATTGCACAATTTTAATAGTGATACGCCTGTCTATCTACTGAACATTAAATTGTATCAATTTGATCTTTATTATCCTTTCCAAACTCACCAGGAGCGAACAAAATATATACTTCTTAACATCTCTCTTCTCCATATCATCTCACAGGTTACTGAATTATTCAGACTAGCCATGCTTCTCTCATATCTATATGATCCTCTTCATACTCCTAAATCTCAAATCTCAAAATTGTTTCCGGTTATTCCATTCCCGCCATCCTCTTCGTCCTCCTTTATCCATCCTGACCCAAAATAACCTTCAATATACTAGACAAAAACACCTTTAATCACAATATAACATCTTGGGTCACCGTAAGATTCCCTGAACTCTCCAATCTCCATTATTTTACACCTGAACATCCCTACTCCTCATTTATCATGCACTTTCACCCATTTCTTCACTGTCAGTCCATCGTGTAACTCAATATGGGATTCTTCCAGAAGATATCCGCCAAGCCGCGGTAGAATTCGAAATCTGACAGCCCAAAAGACGCTCCCGACAAACAGAAACGCAAATGAAACCACTGCATAGCTTATGTTCCCACCAGGAAGGAAAGGCGACAAGCAAAGCACGATAGAAGTTATCAATAGCAGCCAATTAGCCACAGGCCAGCAACGAATAGGAGCTCGGAGCTCTGGGTGCCTACGATGCATTACAAATACTCCAATTGACAACAAAATAACAAAAAACTGACCAGCAAATCCTTCAATGTTAATGATATAATCATATAGATTCCCCTCAGGTGGTAATAACAAAATTAACCCGCTGAGAACTAAATGAACAGTTAAAGCAGCGAGCGGAGCTCCAAATGGGTAATTTGAGGCCAAAACTTCGGAAAACGGGAAAACACCTTCCCGGAATACTTCCTGGTTCATTCTTGAGATGGAATACGCAACAGCAAGCACATTACCTGCAGCACTCACTGCTACAGACACTGTAAGCAGCTTCTGGCCTAAGAATTCTCCAAATAGCTTAGTAAACAGCAGAGTTCCCACCATTTGGCCTCCTTTCAGCATCTCCTCGTGCGGAATCACCACAAGGTAAGCTAAATTAATGAATATATAATGTGAAAATACTATAATAAGTGCCAAAGGTCCTGCTAAACTGAGAGTTCTCACAGGGTCTTGTATTTCACTCTGTACAGTGTGTACGCTATCCCAGCCTGTACAAGCGTATACTGCGCGGATAACTGCTGATCCGAACATTGCCGGTGTCACAGTTTGAGGCACAGACCAGAAATTATTCCATGACAACTGCTGCGCCACACCAGTAACGCTTTTAGGTAGAATTAAAGCATAGAAACCTGAAAACGCCATTACCGCCAGCAAAAACAGCTTTAAACTACCTAAAACGTTCTGTACCAATACGCCACCACGCAGCGACGAACCGTGAAGTACAGAAACTCCGCAAACCAGAAGAAATCCGAGAATTCTAGCATGGAATTCAGAATCGGAAAAGCCGAGAGCTGCCAACATATACTGTCCAAATACAATAGCATTAGACACAGAAAACCCAAACATAACACTGTAAAAACAGAAAATTACACTCATTAACATCTTAGGCTTGTAGTATATAAATTCTAAGAATACTTTCTTACCTCCACTACGGGGAAGCAAAGATCCAAGTTCTAAGAAAACAAACAGTCCAGCAAATGACAGCGCCATAGCAATCAGCCAAGCAAGAAAGAATAATGCGGGGGACCCACGTGTTTGCTGGAAGATTCCTCCAGGGGTAGCGAAAATCCCTGAGCCTACAATACGAGAAACAAAGATTATAAGGGTAGAAAACAAACCTAGATGCCGTCCTTGAGGAATTTCCTCCGTTTGCAGCATCTCCATACGCCGCCTGCGGTCCGCGGCCCGTATGCGAACCGCGTGTGGCTCAACGGAAATCGGGAGTTCCGGATTTGTACCATTAGAAGGGTCCAGTAGCCATTCTTCTTCGGTTGTCCCGTCCAGTGGGTCCTTTGTGGCGTCGGCACGTTTCCAAGAGAGGAAGTCAGTCATTGGGACGTCTTGTGAGTCTGTTGGAGGCGCAGTAGGTGGCTCAGCAGCGTCAAAAGCGGGGCCGACAGTCGGACTGTTTTGATTAACAGTAGGAGACTGAAGCTGCGGCTTCTCCATTTCGCCCTCGGAGAGCTCGGCAAGTTAAGGCAGTTAGTGCCACTGAAGCAGTACGCAGTGGTTGAAAAGCGGGATAAAAAGCTGAAATTCTGAGCCACTTTAGTGGCGTTAGTGTGGCGTAAATCGGCAAAATGGCGGGAAAATCGTCATTTTCGGCTTTTCTTGTGTGAGTATGAGTGCAGACACGGGATGAGACGGGAAGTCAAATGCCGATAAGGGTGTACAAAAGCGGTACAAGCCGATAAGCGCGCGGTAACTGAGGTGGTACAAAAACTGTAGTATCAGATTTAACGGAAGGAAAGCGGGATGGCCAGAGAGCAGAAAGGCGGGAATACAGCGGGGTAGAGCGGAATAGAGCGGCGGGAAAATACAAAAAGGATTCAGACGGATTACCGAGGAGCCGAATAGTAGAACTAAACTGGAAAATCGTTAAGATATTGAAGGAACTTCCTATCTAGGATAAGAACTGTGGAATGTATGGTGAGATTGAATAAGTCACGAATAAACAGTACTCTGTGCTAAGCTGGAATGAAAAGAAAAGAATTCCCATACTTGTTTCCTTACTAGGATTGCAAGGGTATTCAGGTACAGCAGCAATATGGATACAGCAACGGAAGTGGACATTACCCGTTATTCGCATACTGAACGACCCGAGTGGGCGGGCCGCGGATTATTCGGCGACACGGCAGATAATCGGAAAACTGGAGGCACAGTTTGGATACACAATAACCGAGACGACTTGAAACTTATAATTTCTGAGCGTCGGCTCGGCTATGACGAGTGGAAAGCCCAGCAGGAAGGGCAGACGGCTTTGGCTCCCACTGCTGATTTGAGGATTGTCCAAGAAAGGAATGGTAACTTGGAACTTGTATAAATCACCTTAGAAAAGTTCAAATTGTGTAATATTATACTGTAACAGAAACTAATATGCCATCTGCTTTAAACACAGAAATTCCTTGATGTGGGACAGCTTTACAGGGATTTCCGATCACAGGAAAGCAATTTTTACCCGCCAATAGTTGTAATTACGCGTTGGCCGTCTATTGCGGTAAAATATCTTGTTCGGCATGGACGAGATGAAGTTTTAGTAAGTGAATTTCGGCTTTGTTGTATAGTTTTCGACCACAATAGTTACTAATATCAGCCAGATGAGCCGATTTCAACTGAAATTTAGCAGCAAGGCGGAATTCGACAAAGCCGTTGCACTTTTCACGCGGCATGGATTCCCATCAAAAACTGCAGCAAGCAGCAAAGTAGTCGGAGGCCAGGTAGAGACATTAAAGGATAG
This sequence comes from Sporopachydermia lactativora, assembly GCA_030579575.1. Lineage (NCBI taxonomy): Eukaryota > Fungi > Ascomycota > Sporopachydermiomycetes > Sporopachydermiales > Sporopachydermiaceae > Sporopachydermia > Sporopachydermia lactativora. Next base: position 55,652 of record JAKTRH010000082.1, read on the forward strand.
CACAAATGATTCTTTTAGAGATTCTCAAGATTTGTATTCACAAATTGACTGTTCACAAACAATTCCTCGGCTTACTGTCCCGTCTTGTAACTCAGTGAGGTCTAGCCAGTCATCTGTGCCTCATTTTGGCCCGAAAAGCCCCTTAATACAGTCTAAACAATCGGGAAGAAATTCCGAGATTCGTAGATCTTCTTTAATAACCTCAAACAGTTCTAATCGGCGTGAAAGCCAAAGTAGTAGAGATATTCGTCTCGGTATGCGTTCAGAAGCGGAAGAGCGAGAATGGATTGCTCAAATGTTGCAAAATCAAGAATTTATGCTATATGTGGAGACTTTAGAGCGAATAATCGGTGATATGGGTACTAATACGTGACAGAAAAGTTGATAATAAAAGCATTTAATAGAATTATTATAGTACATCGGACTGGGGGGTTTCATCCCTTTACCAAAACAACGCCGATTGGCAAAGAAGTATCAATCCAAGCAAAATAGGAAGGAATTTCGCCATAGAGCTAGGTGTGGAGATGGCGGCTTCGTTTTTAGTAGTAGAAGATGAGCCAGTCTCAGAGGCTGAGCTGCTAGATTGAGATAGTTGCTGTAAATCGTCTTGAAGCCATGGGAAGTTGTTTGCAAAAGATGTGATTTGATCAGTAGGGATATCCGTGGCTGTAGCGAGATATTCGCTAACTTGGCTTTCGTCTTTGTAGTTGTTAAGCACCGAATTAAGGTAGATAACGAGTCCAAGGGGAGTTGCAATTTGATTTGCAGACATGTATGAGAGGTACGCGTCAACTCCACGCGTTTGAACGTCTTCATACACTTCAGCAATGACTGAAATTTGTTCAGGGGAGGCCGAAGCGGCTTCTGAGAGGGTGAAGAGGGCGCAGAAGGCCGGCAACAGAAGAACAATCGGATCAAGAATTATCTTCATTGTGAATTGAGGTTGAATTCTTGAGCGGTGTGGTGAAGAATATAAGGTGACTTTAATTTGAGAAAATCGTGCGAATGGGGCTTTCAATGGCTATTCTTTGAGTATGAATATCAAGTTTACTCTGTAATTTGATCAAAGGTTACTCAGAAATTGATATTTCTACGAGATGATAATATGTTCCACGTGATTGAAGGGAAAAATTCTCCATGAATTAACTAACAGAGGGTCCTCAGATTTTATGTGATCCTGTTTTTTCCTCTTTTGGTGGCTCCGCCTCTTTTAGAGCTATTTATAGCGAGTTACAACGAGCAGGGATCTTCGGGGTTATGAAATGAAATGCCCTGAGATTCTTGGAAACTGGACTGAAATTACTAAAGGGATGAAAAAGGTGAAATCGCCGGTTAGGGATACTTTCAGGTGGATAACTTCAACTATTGGAAGTGTTGATTCGCTGAATAGCTTATTGATACTGGTATAGACTTCCTGTAAAGTGATGTAATTATGCATATTATATGAGATGAGATCTCATGTTGCGAACGGTCTGGGGATAGTGGGAATAAGCTTAAGAAATGATCCGAGCATCGACTGATGTGGAGAAATCAATGATCAAGGGAGTAATATACCGATCGAACATCCTAGCAGCCTGGGAGATTTCAGTATTGGCTAATTTTATACCCTGAGTGGCAAGAATTCCAAATTTCAGACAATCTGCCTAGTTTTATTCATTTTTGGTTTAGATTCAATTCCTCTGTTAACAACATCACTATTTTCGAAGAATTTAACCACAACTAATTGTTGTGTATGATCTGAAATCGGTTCATGATAGAGCTAATAATGTTTTCTATTTTCAGGGAGACAATTGAGCTTATGAGGAGTGTGTTGATTGTACAATAGTTTTCAACTCAGCCAGATAATTCGGGTAATTCAATGACAGCCTCATTGTTCCAATTTCCAATATACCTGCATTAACTGTTGATTGAGTGCAACAAAACAGTGAGTATCTACCTGAATTCGGCTGGATCGTGTATATACTTTGTCATTTTAGGTATTTCCCTTGAGGTATCAAACTCCCGAACTTCCATCTCCGAACATATATTTCCGAACTCCGAATCTCCGAACTCTGAATCCCTCGTACTTTGACACATCTAAATTCGCTTCCCGACAAGCCACACGTTTCCTGATTTGGATACGACAAATTCGACTTGACCTTTTTGACGTTTCTGCCTGATTCGGACATTTAGAGCTCAAATTAGGCTGGAATTAAGGGAGCATTCCGCATTAGGAAACCGTCGTATATTCAGCCAGCCTGCGTAGCCGAATTTGGAAAGGATGGCCATCCTTCGGGAGGTGGAATAGTGGTAATGACAGAGGAACATGCCATTATCGATCTCAGATCCTGTCATATGACAGTCGTAGCACCTGAAAGATCAGCCCAACATGGGAAACAGCTGGCTGGCTATAGAGAATATTCCACGGGGTTTCCCCGTGTGACCCTCTGGTTGTGTGGTTCACAGGTCTTCATTTAAAGAGTGTGATACCCAGTCATGTTGTTCTTCCTAGTCGTAACCTGCTAGAGGGATCAACTACTATCGTAAATTTCACTATCAATCAACAGCGCACTCACTGTAGTCTTTCATTTATTGCGCGAAACTCACGTACTCTTTTACTTTTAATTACTTCGGTTCATTTGGGAGCTCGACTATCTCTCTGCAGTCTCGGAAACTTCTATTTACTCTTCCATGCGACTCGCACAGCTTCCCGCGGCGCTGCTGGCGCTGGCATTTTTCTGCTCGGCTGCTTTTGCCGCTCTATTCGTTGAATGGGAAACGGAAGTTGCTTTTGTCACTAGTATGCTGCCAATGACATATGTCACTGTCACAGCTAACGACCCGGCTTCTACCGTGTACGTCACGCGGCTTTCTACTTCTGTTGAGTTTGGAGACAATTCTACAGTGTTTCTGGCTACTTCTTACCCGAATACTCTATACTCTGGAACTTTTATTTCTACTATTGAATCTCTCGTAACAGATCAGCCGTTGATTACGGATGCTCCAGTGGCCAGTCAAGATCTGGAAACGTCTATTGAATCATCGACAATTTCACAGGGTGTGACGCTCACTCCGGGGGCTCAGCTCACTAAGGGGGCTCAACCAACTACTAGTGTATCGTCGTATGTGTACACTTCGACTTCCGAAGTCACTTCGGCGTCGACTTTCAGCACGGAAATCGCCAAGCCGACGACTGTGACTTCCACGGGCGTGTTCACTACTGTTTCCGGCTCTTCTACGACAACTTTCAGCTCTCAATGGGAGGAAAGCACTTCGACTACCCTTACAGTGGAAACTTCTTCTCATGTAGTCTCTACGAGCCTTGTAGAAGTTTCCACTTCCTCGACAGTTGTGCTGCAACCCACTGGTACCCCTGAGTCCGAGTCTGCGTATTCCGGGTCACTGTTTGAGCCCATAGATGTATCGGAACCTCCCACAGTTTTCCCACGGGAAGAGCTGAACTTTGATTTGTCTGGTTCGGTAGAAAATGATGGACACCCGATTGAGACAAACAAGTTTTACGCGAATTTGTTCCTCGGATCGCAAACACAGGCCGCGTTTGTATACCCTTACAATATTTGGTGGGATAAGACTGATAATTATGGCTTAGCTGTGGCGCATACCCGGCATTCTCAGCGGGTATTCGGCGGAACGACAGCGGAAGGCTATCCTGAGTACTTCTTCTCTCCTACTGGTGTCAGCTCGGTTGTTTTCTCCAGCCCGGACTTTGAGCAAGGAATGGACATGACTTTGACGGATCTTCAACAATTCTCCGTCAATGTAAAGCTTTCAGCCTCCAACGGGGGTTTTGTGAGCGCCCCACTTGTCCAAGGGATGGGACTTGTGACTGCGCAGTACTCCGGATTGAAGGCGAGCCTGAAATCGAAAGTCGGGTTCAAAGCTGTGGTATCAAAGAGCACAAAGGGTAATCTGCAAAAGTACGAAGCTACATTATTCGATGGTACACTCTGGGTCATCTACGTCACTGTCCCGGACGGATCGGGCTTCTCATTAGACGCTTCTGGAGCCTATGAGTTGGTAGGATCTCGCACTGTTGATGGGCTGTTAGTGCAAGTTGCTGCGACGCCGGAAGACAGTTCGGCAGATCTCTCGGCAATTGATTCTGCCGCGGGGGCGTATCCGACGAGCGCCGAGCTTTCTGGTAGTGTGGCCGACGGGACATCCGCCACATACGCTATTGAATACACTGTGGCAGGCGACAGCGCCTCCGGAACTGTGCTTGTGTACGCTTTACCGCACCAGGTGGCGTCACTAACGGACGCCACAGCTCAGGCTGCCACAGGATTGCAATTGGATGTCACTACGAAAGGCGTGATGTCTGGATATCTTACAAATCGATTGGAAATGGCTGAGACGCTTAATAGAGAACTACAGTTTCTTCCCAGTGGCTCAAACAGCGGGGATCTTCAGTACAGTGCTGAAGTTTTGGCATTGCTGGCTGAAACTGCTAATTCTGAGCTTTCAGTGGACATTTCGGCCAAAGTGCGGCTGTCGTCGACTTACTTCTCCGGTAAAATGCTTGATAAGTACGCATATATCTTGCTGGTAGTTTCGGATGTCTTACAGGACAAAGAAGTGGCGCAGCAAACACTAGCGGAGTTGAAAGACGCGTTTGCAATCTTCACTAGTAACGAGCAAACGAATCCGCTTATGTACGACACAAAACTTGGGGGGATTACCTCTTCTGCTGGTCAAAGCGGTGACGGTTTAGCGGATTTCGGATCTCCATACTACAATGATCATCATTTCCACTATGGTTATTTCGTGCATGCGGCAGCCATTGTCGGTTATGTGGATTCCAAGATCGGAGACGGGACTTGGGCTGCTGAGAATGCTGCTTGGGTTAACTCTTTAGTAAGAGATGTGGCTAATCCTTCTATGGCGGACTCGTATTTCCCTGTTTCTCGGTCTTTTGATTGGTTTGCTGGTCATTCCTGGGCCAAAGGACTGTTTGAAAGTGCCGATGGTAAAGATGAGGAATCAAGTTCGGAAGATTACAACTTTGCCTACGGAATGAAGCTGTGGGGACAAGTAATTGGGGATAAATCTATGGAACACCGAGGAGATCTCATGTTAGCAGTGATGCGGAGAAGTATGCAAATGTATTTCCTGTTTGCTGATGGGAATTCTGTACAACCATCGGAATTTCTGCCGAACCGAGTCACGGGGATTATGTTTGATAATAAGGTAGATCACACTACATATTTCGGGAACAACGAGGAGTACATTCACGGTATTCACATGCTCCCTGTGACTCCAGCTAGTCAGTTAGTGCGCGGATCGGCATTCCCCGAGCAGGAATGGCAATCGACGTTGGCATCTCTGGTGCCGCAATTGAATTCCGGGTGGTTGGGAGTTCTACGATTGAATCAGGCACTGTTTGATCCTACGTCATCGTACGAGTTTTTCTCTCAGCAGGGGTTCAGTGGGGATTGGCTGGACGATGGGTTGAGTCGTACGTGGGCTTTGGCGTTTTCGGGCGGACTGACGTGAGCAAAATTGCATGTGGTAGGGGAAAAGAACGGAATAAAACGGGATAGGGGAAGTCCAGGTGTGCACGACAAAGGACGCAGATGTACAGTATGAGTTAGTGTTAATGTAGCTGATGTTGTTGTGTGATTAGTAATGTTGAACGTTGCTAGTGTGGCTCGGCTCGGTACGGTTATGTTATATAAATGAAAACTTCTTAACAGGATTATCATATCATTGGTGGACGGAAGCATGTAGAAGAAGGAAAGCAACCACATTACGACTGTGTAATTTGCTCTAATTTTAGTTTCAATTAAACTACTACTGACATTCCCATTAATTTTATCAGTTTTTCCATCATCGTGAAAGCTCGGAGTTTAGAGATGTGGCAAACAGAAGTGCGGCTGAGCCGGACGCGGCAAATGGCCGCCAACGGCACGGCACCAATGCTTAAATGTTGGCATCTAGTGGGCATTCCAGCTAGGCGACTTAGCAGTCGACTGAGCAGTCGCCAAGAGACGCTTTAAGTGCTGTAAATCGTGTGTTTTCAAGTTATTTGCCTCATCTGCTCGTTATTAATCACACATGATGCCTCCGGAAAGCGTGTAGCACTGCGGCTCGGTGTCGGCTGTTATCAGGCTTCAAGCAAAAACCAATATGGGACGGCTCGGTCCTATCGGTTTCCTTCTCTTCCTTGCTTAACGCTTTGCCAAGTCTGTTCTTCAGTTACTGGGGTTTCAAGGCTTCCCGAAGGCCTGGGCGGAGATCTGAGATATCGGATAGTAAAATACGGTTGAAGTGTTTACCTGAACGGGAATGAACTATCTGAACTCTGGCCGGTAACACGAAACTTTATTGTTAAAGTGGCAGTGCGCGGCACACGGGAAGAATTTGCAAATCGCTGGGGTACTGATGAATAGAAGTGCTATATTGAAAGGACCGATTGTATGTCAGCTGTGATTGGATTTTTTAGTGAAAATATGTGCTAAAAGGGCGGATGTTCTCCTGTTTGTCTGAAACAGAGTTATCTCAGGGACGAACAAATAATCGAATCGAGTTACCACTAGCTCGAAAATTAGCATAAGGTTCTTACTAGGAGACGTCCGCCCACCCTAATGCAAATAAGGTATTAACCTTAAGCGATAGGCGAGATCTTTCTTAGAGTAGAGTTTTATAATATTACTAAATAGCGTAATTAGCTCTGTAGTATCAGGTTTGCCAACTGAGAGAAGTATTAAGTTATTTGATGACTTTATTTTATTCTTCAGCCACCACGGCAGTCCTGGTAACCGGATCTTTTTTATTCGCAGCTCAAATGTCAGAGGTTAGAAAAAGGTTTGTAAGTTGTTGCTACCCACCTGCGGAAAGCTATCAAGGAAAACTGCCGTTTCTGGAATACAATTTGTTCTTGCATGACCAGCTGAGCTTAGCTTTCGTATAGTTACAATGTCAAAACTCGGCTCATCTTCAAAATACGCATAAGCGAGAGTGATGTTTCACGTCTCGAAAGTATGGAATTAAAGTGAGACAGTGCAGTAGCTCCTGGGAAGCAGGGATCAAACAGTACAACACGAAACGAATCGACTGGACGTCTTGTAGAACGTCAAGAACTGAAATCAAAAATTCTTCTGAAGATCTAACAAAGTAAGAAAGTTTTCAAGTACAATTTGATATCCTGCAATCGTACATTAAGCTCACAAGTCTTAACATGTTAACCTTACTTATCTCTAATCTTGTACATCTCGTACGTACCGAGAACCGAGATTTCGGTTCATTGATGAGAAGAACATTCGAATTAGCATCCGAGGATTTGTTTGAACACCACTTATCTCATCTTGCATGTAATGTGGCCGATATTTAGAGGTCAGTTGATGGGGTGTTTGTTTCCACTTGTCAGATAAAACCGTAAAAACTTTCGAAGAACGATGATTTAAGCAAATTTCAAAGAGAAAGCAATTGAGTACACCAAGGTCGTCAAGAAGACAAAAGCTCCATGTTTTTGTATTAATTAAAGTGGTGTGGTTTAGCAGTAATACTGTTTCATATTAATTGAATCTGTTTCTCGGCAATCACTGTCCGGCAGGAACTCCATTTCGTTTCGGTTGGCAATCCGAACTAAGCAAAATACGGCCGTTCAGAAGGCAAATTCGCTGCCCTTTCCGGTAAGTTGGCTTCACATGTATTTTAGGTTAGGTTACAGGCGCCCACCTAACGTTAAACTGGACGCCAAACTTAAGAAGAGATTGAAGAGGTCAGGGAAAGCTCGGCTTGTGTTGTCGGTAACTGCTCGGCAATTGAAGATAGGGAGGATGTCAGCAATACCGATATCCTTTTTCAAGGTCCTATTTTGAAAGGCACTTGAATAAAATAAGAATTAGAGAAAGTTACTAAAGATTGAATAAAGCACTGAAACATAATGGAACCTCCCGACGGTTTAGGTACATCTGCATAACCGGAATTTTTCCAAATTTATACAGAGAAGTAATCATTAAATATTATTACGAAGGAGTACCGGTCTCGTCGCTGAATCATAAAAATTCATAGGGTAATAGTAAACCATATAGGAGTTCCAAATTAACGTTCAATGTACCTGCTTTAGGTTCGGTTGTTCATTCACTATTTTGGTTAATGGAAGTGGCTAGCTGGCCAAGACGCCAAACTCTATTCCAGGTGTAAATCAAATAGAACAATGAGGATTTCTCAAAAATACAGCATTTTTTTACAAACAAGCGCAAACTGTAATGACTTTAAGTTGGTGTACGCTAGTATGCACAAATCTGCAGAAATCTGCAGACTCTCTGGAAGAGGGAGAAAATCAAGAAATAAGGATTATGTAATATTTTAATATATTTGTGTAAGGTCCTAGGCTACTTACTGTAAGATTTTCGTTTACGTAATCTTTTTATTATTATTTTCGCTACTCCTCTAACTAGCCTCTTTTTCTTCGTAAAGAATTGAGCAAAAGCCATTATTATATAGTTATACATCACATGAAAATTAATCTAATTTCCCCGCTTTTCTTGAGGCGCTTAGCTGAATTACAAGCATGTGTTGACGACTTATTA